>OZ004604.1:21243302-21517527 GCA_963924605.1 Malthinus seriepunctatus
AATTGTCTGGATTATGTGACTATTTAATAATTAACATAATTTGGAATTACTAGTTTAATGCTTTTTTAATGCTGAAAGGGTAACATTTTACAGGTAATTTTTGTACGTATTTTACAGAGTATTTTACGCCAGACCATCCATTTTAATATTCAAATAAAATCCTCGTCAGTTGAGTACAATCACACAATCAATAGAGGGTTGGAAAAAGAAATAATCTCTAACAAAGGTTAATCTACTGAAATATGGTGGGGATGAGCTAAATATGTGGCAAAAAAGCACTATACCCTACCTTGTTTTTTAATTTACAACAAGAAGCTTCTTTACCTTTGCTCTGAACATGAAAGGAGTGGCGCTTGTGAATCGCTCCGCGAAACAAATCTCACTCTGTTGATTAATCGTCTTAACGAATGTGGTCTTTCAGCTCCTTGACTGTAGCAGGCCGACCCTTTCCATCAAATACCCCTATTATGAAAAAGACGGGTGCCGTTAGGACAGAGGACTTATTGAGTCAGGACAAACCTTCAAATCGAGATATCACTCAGCAAATAAAAATTTTACAAATAAGGTTTTTCTACTATTACAGAACAACAGCTAAAGATAATTTCTTTCAAATGCCTTTTTTTACTGCAAAAAATGGGTGCCGTTATGTCGGAGGTTCTCATGAGCCAATACAAATCTAATAAAAATCACTACCCGAAACAAATCTCTCCATTTTCTTAAAACTATACCTAACGAATGTGATTTTTCAGTTCTTCAACTACAGCAGTACAAAATTCAAAGATTCTTTCCTTCAATCCCTCCTAAAATAAAAAACGGGTGCCCTTAGGTCGGGGGATCTCGGCGGAGATCTTTAGACAAATCTTTATATCTAAAAGTCACACCGCAAAACAAATCTCTCGTCTTTTCCTACAAATTGTCACGAATGAGATCTTTAACTTCCTCGATTGTTGCAGGACGACATTCAAAGATTCTTCAAATACACCTACAGGAATAAAAACGGCTGCCGTTAGGTCGAAGGACGTGATGGGCCAAGGCAAATATTTAAATCGAGAAACCATCCAGCAAAACAAATTCCTATCTTTCCCTGAAGATTCTTCACGAATGAAGTCTTGCAGCTCCTCTACTGCTAGGACGTTTAAAGACCTCTTTCTTTAAATAGCGCTATAAGTAAAAAACGGGTGCCATTAGGCCAAGAAATCTCAGAAGCCTAAAAAAAATTTCAAATTTAAAAATTGTATTCTATTTCTGACTCTTAGAGCTATTTCTTCTTCTTGTTGAAGTAACACGGCATCATTTAGTAATTTCCGTCTCTTCAATGAAACTGTTCTAACACGTTTATACGTTTGTGTGAATTATTTATAATAATTTAATGTTACTTAATAACGTTAAAAAAGCAAAAAAAAATCAAAAGCTCTTTCAAGTTGAAAGCTCTGTGGTATGTGGGAACTGGAAATGTTTCAGTAAAACACTGCTTTATTTCTCGTGTGGAATTAATTAAAATGGACGTTTATGCACACTGTTTTGCACACATATAGCTCTTGCAGTTAATTGGCAAATAATTCTATATAACGCACATTAAATGAATATCATTAAATTAAATAACTTTTAAAGAACCAAAAAGCAAAATTTTAAGTTCATCAGTAGAGAGCGGATTTTAGGCTCTTAAAAATTGAAAAAAAAGCCTCATAAATAAGCCACAAAAAACTCGAATTAGGCATTAACCTTTTCAAAATAGGCATTAACCTTTTCAAAATAGGCATTAACCTTTTCAATATAGGCAGTTACGTTTATAATAATTTTTTTTCTAAAAGAAACGTTTTAAACGAAATTTAACATTTTAACAAGCTTTTATTATATAAGAGTACGTAAAAAAACGTTTTAAACAAAACTTATAATTTTACAAATGCAATAACAAATTTATTCCAAGTTCATTACATACGAGTATGTAAAAAAGGAAGGTTTCACACAAAATTTAAGATTTTACAATTTTACACACGAAATAACAAATTAACAAGTTTATTTTATACAGGTAAAGAGGTCCAAAATTGAATATCGTTGACTAAACTGCAACACCTCGTATATAATGCGATTTTTAAGCAAAATAGGATTCACCTTCACCTATTGGTGAAACAAATTAACAAGAGATTGCGCTTTTTCAAAAATCTTTATTTTTTGTTTTTGTAAGTTTTACTTTTGAAGAAAAAATTAAATGTTTCATACGGAAGTACTTTTTTTTTTTAAAAATGACACTTTTACTTCTAATAAAACAAACTACTATTCTGAAGAAATTGAAACAATTTTTAAAATTGCTACAGACTTACCACTTTAACACATGCTTTGCAAAATACTTCGTCTAAATTATGTAGTTCAAAATTTTCTTTTTCGTTGGTTAACAGCGATAGCCACTGTTTGATTTTTAATTTTGTGGACGTTTTTGGTTTTGGCATTTCGCCGATGTTGATGAACAAGAACAGATAATTATAATTTAACACTACTATAATTTAATACAGCTTGTTGCAAGAACAAAACTACACTAAAGTAAAACATTTTTAAAATGTATTATTTTAAAACAACCCCCACTGCATTAAAAACTAACGCAAATCTATGATTTACTACCCACTATCTAACAAACTTGCTATCACAGGATGCAGCTGAGAGCTGAGGCGGCGGCACTATGCGAATATAAAGAATTAATTTAATACCTAAATTTTTTAATAATAAAATAAAAATAATTTTAAGCAGATAGATTTAAAATTCCTCAAAACAACCAGTTTATTTTAGGCCAGATTTATTTACTTTTTAGGCAACTATATTTGAGTTTTAGGCGCTTATTTCGAAATTTCCCAATTTTAGGCATTTTAGGCACTAACAAAGGCACGTCAAATGATTCATTTTTTTGCGAATCGCACTTATCTATTGTTTAATTTTATTTATCTACATTAATACCGAAAAGGCAATTGCCCTAGAATCCGCTCTCTATTCATCAGGTTATTGACTCGACTATTATTTGCACAAGACAGAACGCAAACAAAAAAAAATTTGTTGCTATAAAAAATATTCAATATCCCAACCGTGACATGGTGGCCAATACTACAATCATAATACAAATGTTATTTTATAGTAATTTTTTATTGACTTAGAGCTAACCTAATCTCAAAGCTTTTAACGTGGTTTACGTCACAATTATTAGTGGAGTCATATTTTCTGCACAAGTTTGGAAGCTTTATGAATATACTACCTATGTACAAACGTTACTTATAAACGTATAAACGTATAAACGTATAAACGTATAAACATATAATTGTATAAACGTACACACGTGTAAAAGTTTAAGCGTATCAACGTCTAAAAGTATAAATATACGTTTAAGCGTATCAACGTATCAACGTATAAATATTTGAACTTATAAACGTATAAATGTTTAAAGATATAAACGTTTAAAGATATAAACGTATAAAGACAAAAACGTATAAACTTATAAACTTATAAACATATAAACGTATAAACGGTTGAAGATATAGACGTCTAAAAATATAAACGTATCATTGTATAAAGGTATAAACGTATAAAACGTATAAACATATCAACGCATTAACGTATAAACTTATAAACGTACAATCGTATAAACGTATACACGTGTTAAAGTGTAAGCGTGTCAACGTGTAAAAGTATAAATATACGTCTAAAGGTATCAACGTATAAAAGTTTGAACGTATAAACGTTTGAACATATAAACGTTTGAACGTATAAACGTTTGAACGTATAAACGTTTGAACGTATAAACGTTTGAACGTATAAACGTTAGAACGTATAAAAGTTTGAACGTATAAACGTTTGAACGTATAAACGTTTGAACGTATAAACGTTTGAACGTATAAACGTTTGAACGTATAAACGTTTGAACGTATAAACGTTTGAACGTATAAACGTTTGAACGTATAAACGTTTGAACGTATAAACGTTTGAACGTATACAAGTATTAACGTATCAACGTATAAACGTTTGAACATATAAACGTATAAACGTATCAATAATATTTGATTGACTTAGTTCTAACTTCATTTCGAGGTTGTGCATCACATTACAGGCATATTTCTAGTGTTTAGCTTAGGATTAGGGTATGTGGCCTTAATAATTGATAGTTATTATGATCATTGTGTCATCTCCCCTTAGAGAAGGATTTTTTATTATAAAATTACAGCATTACTACAATTATTCCATACTTCTTAAGTATCCTGTATTATAAAAGTTATCAGTAATATTAAAAGTTTTCAAAGAATAAGAAATAATCTCGAAGATTATATACTTTTACTTGTACTCAATGATATTTTTGAGATAAAAAAACTTCATAGGAACATAAATGGCCCGAAGCAGTACGTGTTATCTATAAATACGTATATCTTCAGTTAAAGTAGAATAGAGCAAGTAACAAATGTATATGTAATAGCCCGAAGATA
This sequence comes from Malthinus seriepunctatus, assembly GCA_963924605.1. Lineage (NCBI taxonomy): Eukaryota > Metazoa > Arthropoda > Insecta > Coleoptera > Cantharidae > Malthinus > Malthinus seriepunctatus. The sequence continues at coordinate 21,247,760 of OZ004604.1, forward strand.
ATTTTAATGTCTGCATTATATTTTATCTATCGACTTAAATTAAATTTTACTTGTTATTGGATAAAAACACCAATTACACACAACTGAGAATTCAGTAACAAATACAGTAGACACTCGATACCGCGAACAAAATAAAATCAAGTTTGTTCACGTTATCGAAGAGCATAGTTGACGTTATACGGAGGTCAATGCAGTAAAAATAACGGCCACGTTAGCCAGTGGTCCATGGTATCCGGTGTTCACGGTATCGCGTGTCTACTGTAGCTCTTTTGGTGATTTGACGTCTAAACTCTAAATTTTGACACGATTTACCCAGTTGACGATTTGCTTCATTTATCAACAACCAAAAAAAAAAGACTCTGGATGACATAGGCGTAGCAATCATCTACGACACGGCGAGGCTTTCCTGAAAAGGCTCATATCTAACTCGAAAAGACCCTAGTGTATTTTTAACGAAAATTTATTTTCTTTGTTACTTTTATTTACATTTCAACAAATTCTCCAATAAAATACACCTGTAGACTTAAAGTCGCATCATCCTGCCATCAGTGGTATTTTCATAAGACGCTTTAGCTAGCGGCGTATTGCTGTTCCCAAAATAAACACGAAAATTATGTGTCTAAATATTTAGCAAAAACAAACTCATATTATAAATAAATCTACCACAAAAGTTTGCTACAAAACATGCATTAAATGGCTTACAATTAACCGAAAATGTAATAATAATTTGAGTTCTCTAAATAAAACATCAAAAAAGCTCATCATGAGAACAAAAATAACTTTAAGAAATTTAATGAGAATAATTACTCACAACTACAACAAACACTCTGTATAATTGAATAATAGTTAACTAAAGTACAAACCACTTTTGAAGTTTTTATATTTTGTCTAATTCAACTAAAAAGTCTTATTATTCACATTAATTTGATAAAACATGCAGAGGTAGAGCTTTTACATTAAGACAATATTAAAGAAGATGTAATCTTTTAAATCCCTTCGGGAAAACACATAAGTTACATTGTATAAAACCGTTGACTTTCCCAAAGGTCTGATTAATTAGTCGAGCCTTGATAAACTCCCTCTTAAACCAAAAATATTTATTTTGTTCTTACTGCCCAATAACCAAAGTTGGATAATGGTGTTTAAAATTAGTAAAGCTTTTCATCGAGATTTTTTCAGAGAAAACAATTTTGTCTACCTGTCTGTCTGGCTTCTAGCTATACGAAGCTATACGAGTATGGCTATGCTTGTGAAGGTGGTAAGAAGGAACCGTTTTGGTGTTTTCGCTTATATATCGACAACGGTGGGTCCTGAAAAACAAATTACTCTTATCAAAATAAAAGCTTATCAATTTTCCTACAAGATTGTATCTATTCAGTTTTTCTAAATTCTTTCTAGTTTTCGAGATATCCGCCCGCAAAAATGGTTAATGTATGAAAAAAAAATTGACTCACGTTTTTCGTCAAACTGTTTCTTTTAGCTCCTCAGCCCCTCGAAAACTTTAAGAAATAGAGAAAAAAATTACATTCAATCTTGTAGGAAATTTGATGGGCTTTCATTTTAGTAAGAATAATATTTGTCCTAGAAAACACCGTTTTTGAGATATCAGCGAAAAACCCAAAAAGACGAACTATCCTCTTGGTTCAAAATCTTTTTGAAGTCAGAGAACACTAAACGTTTTCACGATCACTGTGGCTTCACGAAGCACCAGTGTTCCGCGCGGACTACGGATTGAAACCCAAGGTTACATCCAAGTAAAATGAATTTGGCCCAAATTTGCAAATATGCGCCCAAAATAACCACCTTATTTTTTGACACACTGTATAGATTTCTTATAAAAGCTAAGTTTGCCGATGAAATAATTTTAAAGTAGCCAAAATCAAATTTCATCAAAATCGCTTCAGTAGTTGTTGCTGTAGAGGGGGGGATATACATACCTCTGGACATTTTAGTTCAAAAAATCTAAAAAAAAATTTTTTATTTTTGGAATCCAGGGATTCAAAACGTCGAGAAATGCAATAAAATTTTTTTTTTGATTTTTTCTTGATTATAATAAATTTTTCTTGAAAAAAGTTAAAAAGAGGATTAATATACAATAATTTGTTACAATATAATTCAATTTAATTTTATTGCTAGTTGAAAATTAACTCTTGTGGAAATTTCGGTCTTTCGGTTTTGATTTTCATCTTGACCATAACTAAAATGCATTTGTCGTTAATGCAGAACGTCAACAACAAAACTTGAATGAAACATAGTTGTAATTTGCATTTGTCAAATGAATACATTGTAGTGATAATAGAAAATGGTCACAGTATAACAGAATTATCTACAGTTGAAACGAACATAAATAAAATTGAATAATTATTGTCGTATTAAATTAATTTAAAAAAATAAAATTTGTGGGAAAATTTAGTAAAATTAGTGCACTAAATATTTGAAAATTATTTTATTTTTCCCATATCCCAGAATAATCCCATATCGCAGACTCTCTCAGGAGATTAATAATTGGACATTATAACAATAGCTCTGTTCATGCTTAACAAATCCATTAATTTAATTGGAGGTCAAGTTTTGAAATTATCACTGAGACTAGCCTAAGGAATTGTACATGCATTGCACAATAACCACAATTTGTTATGCATATTATAGTCGCAAAGTTTACTGTTTTGAAGTTCTAATGAGGATTTAAATTGACTTTAAGACTTCAAAATGAGTTTGAAATTCTGGAACTGTATTACTCAAAGAGCATATTCGTTAAGCCCAAATATTTTAAGTAACTTCTAAAAGTCGTAATACTTCAATGCACAGAGAGTTATTTCACACATTTTGTTAGTTAATAAATGTTTAACAGTTTTTATTAAAAACCTCTAGTAGGTTTTGACAAGAGCAAAAGCGTTGCCAAATAGCCAACTGCTATGCTCAATGTTTGTCTGTTGATTTTTCTATCAATTATATAAATTAATTTATTGCATTACTTATTACCTATTACCCGAGGGGTCAACCACTGTTTTGAATTTGTACAATGACTGCAGTTGACTGCCTATGACTGCATATGCTATGGCTGCTATTGACTGCAGATGACTACCAGTGACAGCTCAAATTTTGTACATTGACTGCAGAGAGTGGATAACCCCTCGCTATTACCATTAATTTATTGCATCACCGTAACTGCAACAGTTACGGTGAGCTTGGTTGGTACAACCTGTCATAATCCAGCAGCTTAAACCTGGCTTTAAAACACCGAGTGCCCTAGATCAGAGGTCCCCCAATCCTATGACAGCGAGTACCATAGCGAGCCCACGGAGATCGTATTACGTGTACTCGCCGCTGTACGACGAAATTGGAATTAATTTTGCATTGTATTAACAGCAAATCTTACTATCTACAACTTTCAATTGAGACATTTTTTCATAGCTGCTCAAACTTATGAGCAGCGTTCTAAAAACTAAAACTAAGAGTTTTGTATTAAACCAACAAAGTTATTGGTTTTTGATTTACAAATTATGGCATTAATATTTAGGTCTAGGAAATAATTAAAAACACTGTTTAATAGTAAATTTTAGTTTCTACAACTTTGAATTAACACATTTTTTCATAACTGCTCAAAATTATGAGCAGCGTTCTAAAAACTAAACTAAGCGTTAGTAGGTATAGAGGCGATTTGGACGGGGTAAGTTAGGAATCTATTTTACCGACATGTTACCGGCATTACAGGTTTATGTTACCGACATTACAGTTTTTCCGCCATTTTTTACCGACATTACAGATTTGAATTACCGACATTCGCGGCCATTTTGAATGCGTGGCGGCCATTTTGGAGGCGTAACCTGTCAATTGCGGCCATTTTTAGGGTGTTGGTGGCCATTTTTAGGGCGTAACCTGTCATTTTGGCCATGTTGGCGGCCGTTTTGACCTACAGCGCCACCTAGTGGATATTGTTCAAACTACCGAGAGTTTGTAACTCTGCTAAACGCCACCTAGTGTGTAGCTGTCAAACTCCTCAATTTACCGGCATGGTTTGTAACTTTGCTAAGCGTCATGGCGGCTATCAACACAAGGGGGCACAGCAGCAACGAAGTCCTACATGGTAATGTAGAGTGCCCCCTTTCACAGGTTACAAGGCCCCACAAAGATGGCCGGGACCATGACGCTTAGCAAAGTTACTAGCCATGCCGGTAAATTGAGGAGTTTGACAGCTACACATTACGTGGCGTTTAGCAGAGTTACAAACCCCCGGTAGTTTGAACAATACCCACTTGGTGGCGCTGTAGGTCAAAATGGCCGCCAACATGGCCGAAATGACAGGTTACGCCCTAAAAATGGCCGCATTTGACAGATTACGCCTCCAAAATGGCCGTCACGCATTCAAAATGGCCGCGGATGTCGGTAATTAAAATCTGTAATGTCGGTAAACATTGGCGGGGAAACTGTAATGTCGGTAACAGAAACCTGTATTTCCGGTAACATGTCGGTAAAGTAGATTCCTAACTTACCTAAAATTATGATGACCGTTCCAGAAACTAAAACTAAGCGATTTTTAGTACCTAAATCAACAAAGTTATTGGTTTTTGATTTAAAATTTATGGCGTTAATATTTGATTTTTGAAATAATTAAAAATGTGGTTTAATGGGAAATTTTAGTGTCTACAACTTTTTATGAGACATTTTTTCATAACTGCTCAAAATTTTGATGACTGTTAGAAACTAAAACTAAGCGTTTTTCATTACTTAGGTACAACATACAGATTGGAGACTAGGAACCTCTGGTAGGTTTTGTTAGTGTTTCTTCACGCCACTTTAACAGCGCTATTAATATTGCATCCCAAGAGTGAATGTTTAGGACGACTAGTCGGCTACCCCAAATTAGACAAGTACGACAATATGGCAAAATCTAACCCAAGACCTTTTGATTGTGAACCCAGAGCTAGAACCACTGCTTAACTGTTACATTTAGCACCACTTAAATGTGTTATTCAGTAGATGTGATCTAATTAAAATTAAATAAATTTAATTTCAACTTTAACCCCTTTTTTTATATTTCACGTTTCTAGCATTTTACGAGCAATAACGCGGTTTGTAGTTCGAAGTATATTATTTTTCATTTATTGCCATTTCTATTGTGTTAGCATTCTTTTTGTATCGTCGAGTTTACGACCAAAATAGTGTCACTATTAAAAGTCGTAAAAACGGTTTATTTTGTTCACCCCACTTGTATTTTGATTTAGCCTCTAGATATACTATAATTACGAAAACTTGTTACAGCAATTACGGTAACCGTTAGTTAATAAGTTATTTGCGAGAGCATAAGCGTAATATACGACCCTGAAGGACTAAAACTGTCCTTGCAACCCCTCGAAGCGGAAGATCCGGTGAACAGAATAATCGCGTCATACATTCCTTAGGCGACAACGTTCTCTCATAACAATCATTGGTCTTTACAATTTTGCAATATTATGTTCTCTTCCTCTTTAGTCCTGTATCCGCATCAGCGTCACGTTGTTCAATTGTGTTACGTCCTTATCTCATCACGACGTCTTGTGATGCGTAAAGGGAAGTAAATAGCTCCGAGAAAACGCATTGCACGACAAAATTGTTGACAAAGTATACCCTTATAAGCAAAACATGTTTACCCAAAATTACCTTATACACAATTTTGTTTTTTTTAACAATTTTCTCCCTAACAAACCTTAATAGAAAATGTTATTAAATTTTAGTTAGAAGCGATTTTTTAACGCGGTCGGGTAAAAAAACGCAATTTTACGTCGCTTTTTGATATATTTGCAAAGAAGGACAATAAAATCTAGATCCAATTTGTAACGCCATTAAAAATTCGTTAAAATCTCATTCAATTCGCGTTTCCTTTTCTACGTCATTCAAATGTTTAATAATTTTCTATTACAAAACGTACGATATGTCCGTACGTAAAGTATGCACGTCTCGTTTGATTCGTTTTATGAAAAACGTAAAATGATAAATGCGTTCGAGATTTGCAACAGATTCAAACAAACAAAATTTATACCGATTTTTTAAACTTTTTCTCGTGGTTTAAAAGTTTTGTAAGGTGTGTGCTAGCTAGGTTTGCGCGTTTTAGATATCGTTTCTTTCTAAAGTGGACCCTGCACCGCAATAACTTTCTGCTCGTTTCCGAATCGCGCGGCGATAACAAAGCTTACACCATCAGGGTCGACATGTATTTATGCGGCTGTTTGTCGACGGAGACACGGCCTTGCTGCTAGTAATTGGTTCCTGTGCTACTTCAAAGTTGTTGTTCCCTAAAGACCATCTTCGAGATTCTTATTTTAGTTTTTTTTCAAACATCGAGATAACATTGAACATTCCCACCCACACCCATCATCCATCCCCACAACCCGTTTACGTGACTCGCGCTTCAGCTTAAATTCTCTTTTTTGTGTTTTTCTTCAAGTTATTTGGGATTTGAATTAACCACTAATAAGCTATTTAATTGATCGCAGCAGTAGTTGGCCATAATCGAAACAGGTCTTTATTAGGGTAAGTGGTTTCTTCATTAAGAGCACCACTGAATTATTCCCTAAAGGCGAGCTTTACAAACCAATGCACACCGGAACTCAATTAAGCTCTCTAATATTGCTCAGACGCTTGTCCTTTGCAGAAATTTTTGGTAATGACAGAATTACGTGTAGTAGAATTAGTTTTAATCGAGAATAAATTATAACTCCCCTTTAAAAAAAAAAAAAACGATAACATATTTTTTATGTGAACTAACTTTATACGCCATTTATTCGCTTTTTTTTTAAATTAAAAGCAAATAGTTTATGAAATGAAATCCGTTGTGGAGCCACTCAAGCTAACAGTGGAAAAATGCCTCTACCTAGCCGATAGGAATTTTCAATGAAAATTGCTTAATTTTTCATGCTTTGTGTGTGATGATATGTAAATGTTTTGATAATGGACTCTGCTAATGTGCTCCAATCTGGAAGTAACATAACTATTCATTACAAACTGCATTGCGAGTATGTACTTTAATAAATAACAAGGGATGTTTGTGATAATAAAAACATTATGACTGGTGAGAACTATACATCAAATAACTTCAATAGTACGTTCGTTGATATTGTATCTCAATTATTACTAAAGTAGCGAATTTAAAAGGTAGCGTATAACAAGATCATTTTTATCAGCCATTTTATTGCAATTTATTCACCTCCCATTTATAAAAATTTTGGTATACGAGGGTTGTTTAAAAATTAATTATGGTTCATATTTATTCGGATTAAAAATTAATTTTTTTAGCACTCTTCTTTATTGGATGTGTACGTTTTTAAAAGTCACATTAAGCATCAGCACCAAACATCAATAATCAAGCATCAAGCATCAAGCATCAAGCATCAAGCATCAAGCATCAAGCATCAAGCATCAAGCATCAAGCATCAAGCATCAAGCATCAAGCATCAAACATCAAGCATCAAGCATCAAGCATCAAGCATCAAGCATCAAGCATCAAGCATCAAGCATCAAGCATCAAGCATCAAGCATCAAGCATCAAGCATCAAGCATCAAGCATCAAGCATCAAGCATCAAGCATCAAGCATCAAGCATCAAGCATCAAGCATCAAGCATCAAGCATCAAGCATCAAGCATCAAGCATCAAGCATCAAGCATCAAGCATCAAGCATCAAGCATCAAGCATCAAGCATCAAGCATCAAGCATCAAGCATCAAGCATCAAGCATCAAGCATCAAGCATCAAGCATCAAGCATCAAGCATCAAGCATCAAGCATCAAGCATCAAGCATCAAGCATCAAGCATCAAGCATCAAGCATCAAGCATCAAGCATCAAGCAACAAGCATCAAGCATCAAGCATCTAGCGTGATGCGTGATGCGTGATGCGTGAAGCGTGAAGCGTGAAGCGTGAAGCGTGAAGCGTGAAGCGTGAAGCGTGAAGCGTGAAGCGTGAAGCGTGAAGCGTGAAGCGTGAAGCGTGAAGCGTGAAGCGTGAAGCGTGAAGCGTGAAGCGTGAAGCGTGAAGAGTGAAGCGTGAAGCGTGAAGCGTGAAGCGTGAAGCGGGAAGCGCGAAGCGCGAAGCGCGAAGCACGAAGCACGAAGCACGAAGCACGAAGCACGAAGCAAGAAGCACGAAGCACGAAGCACTAAGCACGAAGCACGAAGCACGAAGCATGAGACATCGAGCATCAAACTAGAATAAAGCATAAAACATAAAGGAACTTAAACTCTTTTTCTATTCTTCCATCTGTTTCTAAACTTTTTCTAGTTTATAGGTCGATTTCTTTGTTATGGTCATGATCATCAGCTTTTATAAAGTCATCTGTTCGTAAATCTCATCTACATAACACGAGTAACACGACTCAGGATAAGATTTTTAACGAAGTGTTGCAACATAATTATAATTTCAAACAATTGTAAATAGTTAGCTATCTGATTGGGACGATTTACGATAAAATCTTTATTTGTCTTTTACCGAAAGAAAATCTTTTATATCTCTACAAGCTCGACAAATACATTACCATTGCAGTATCATAAACGAATTTTATGTGTTAATTTAGAAACGTACATTTAAATTTTCTCTTCAATTCATAGCGGAACTCAATTAAGTACCCTGATATTGCTTAGACACTTGTCCCATACAGGATTTCCGGTAGCGACAGGATCACGTGCAAGAGGATAAACGGTGATTGCTTTAATCGAACATGAATTATAAATCATTACACAACACAATAGTTAACACTCCTAATAGGAAAAGGGCATAATCCTAATAATTTACATCGTTTGCTATACCTTTAATAGTAATCCCCCAATGTAGGATAAATATTTAATCATCCCAATAACCGATTTAAAACCAAACAGTTATTCGGAATTAAATAAATCGTGACTAGTAGGACGTATATTAGACGTACAATTTCGAAAACCGCAACCGATTTGAAGAGTTGTAGATTAGTTAAAGTTGTTGAAATGTAAAGCTTCGTAAAGCTTTTGTGAATAAGTAAATAAACCGACGGACCGCCGCGCCGCCGACGCCGCCGACGTTATACATCGGTATGTAAATTGAAATGTATATTTCTTAATTTTAATTAAAGTTATTCATGTTAATTGCTTCAAAGAAACTAATTTATTTTAAAATAATTTTTAATGCTTGAAATGCTGGACGTAGTATCAACATTAACGTTTAATGTGCGGCGATACGAAATTGAGGGAGCGCACATACAACTATTTAAGTTTGTACTTTATTAAATTGGAACAACCGAATGAGCTGGTTGTGAAACTTTCTTTAACTTTAAGTTTAATAATACGTTTTTACTATTATTATCATTACGTTTTGTAATTGAATGTTTAAATTTTAAAATAAAAAGCTTGTGGAAAAAGTTTAAAAATTGTTTCTAGTTGGGTTATAGCTTTAAGTGGCAGTTTGGGAGAACGTGGAAGATTAGTACAAACCGATAATTAGGACAAGTCACAACCTAAAGGGCTGTTACAGAATACCTCACACTTATTAGTATGAGGTTTCTAGGGAACTTTGAAACATTAATTGTTGGCAAGTTCTTGATGTTTGAAGCGTCTTATGAAATTCGCATTACTAGATGTATTATTAGTGTAATTAAATTTATATTAAAAATTCAAATTCATTGTAAAATAAAAACAAATAAATAAGTTAAATCTTAAACAATTAGATCTTAGAACCTCTTCTTTGTATTATGACATTATGAGTATGACTGATTGCATTATAGGATGGAAGATGGTATGACATAATGAGATGTCATATAGAATTACATGATATGACTTATAAAATGACATATGAGTTGACATGTAGATATGTAGAATGACAAATAAGATAAGATGACATATAAAATGATATATGAGATGCCATAAGAAATGGCATACGAGAAAAATAAAAAATGGCATGTGGAATGACACATGAGATGACATTTGAGATGAATACGACATAACATATGAGATGACATATAAAATGGCTTTTTAGATGCCATATGAGATGACATATGAAATGACAAATAAAAAGACATAGGAGATGATGTAAATGAGAAGATTATGAAATGGCATAGAAAATGAGATGATGATATTGAAATGACAATTAAGATAATATATAGAATGACATATAAAATGGCATAATATGCGATGACATATAATATGATATATGAGATGACATAGGAGATCGGAGATGACATATAAGATGAGATATTAAATAACATATGAGATCTCATATGAGTTGACAAATGACATAACATATAAAATGGCATATTAAATGACATATATGATGACTTATGGAATAAAATATAAGATGAAATGTTAGATGAAATATGAGATGACGTAAGATGATATATGAGGTGAGATATTTAAAAACTTCTTTATATCATACGGGCACAGAGCCTAATTAAAGCTATTATCGACAGAGCCAAACGCAACTAGTTCAACCCCGAACAGACATGCGTTAAGTACCCCTATATTCGACTGAAAAAAAACTGATTTTCTTAGAAAACGCACGCGACATAATTTTCCATCCTAAGTTAAATTTTGTTTGGTTCAAATTTAAATAATCCCTTTCTAACAAACAGGCGAGTAAGAATTTAAATTAATTTTTTAATCCTCTCGAGTTTTTGAAATTTAGAGTTTCAAAATTTTTAATCTTTTCAGCAACAGTTTCCAATCTCAAGCTTCTCGATGTACTATTTTCAAAGCTTTTCCTTTCGCTTGACATTTGTTCGATAAAATCAATTGTCACCTACAACATAATCGTTATCTTGAGAAAACAAACTACCCTAACTTTAACTAACGAAAAAAAGTTTTTCGTAAACACACTCAAGAAATTAAAAGTTGTCCTAACGTTTCTTCCACAAGCTGTCTCTATAGACGTGCATTTAAAAACTTACTTTTACTTTCTCCCAATTTACCTAATTATTTATTTACTTTCCCTAAATTACATGAAATATTTTAAATTGGATATATTTTCCTAAATTAAATAAAATATTTTAAATTGGATAACGGTTAAAGGGATGGCATTTTTAGGCCCAACTCAAAATAATTGGACTTGTTTTAGGAGTAAAATAATAATCTGAACAAAAGTTCATATCATATTAAACATGACAATAAAAAAACGTCATAAAAATATTAAATTATATCCCCTCTCTATTTGTTAATTAGCAACTAACTTGATATAACATAAAAAAATTGTTTAAACTGCCATACATCAAATAACGCGCTGCGCTTTTGGTAATAAAGTAAACTTTTTTTCAGATTGATGAAATTGATAACGTTTTTTAAATTAGCTTCAATATTCATTCACAATTTTAATAATTTATAAATTGCAGGGTTGAAATTAGTTCTTACTGAGATGAACTCTGAGAGGGCGCCCTTACAGGAGCATTTTCGTTCCAGGCCCAATAGTTGTTCTTTCAAAGCCCGCTCCAACCCAAATTAATATTTCGTAGATCTTCTTTGGACTGTTCATTAGCTGCCTTGATCGAGACTCCCCAGAGAGGTATCTGGAATGTTTAAAACTAACCTTCTCAGACAAGGCAGATTGAGAAGGTTTTAGATTTAGAGTGTGAGAGTGAGAGATGGTGGGACTTTCCAGAGAGGTCTTTTGAATGTTTGAAATTATACTTCTCAGGTAGGGCAGATTTAGAAGGTTTTAGATTCAGATCGAGAGCATGAAAAATGATGAGACTTTCCAGAAAGGCCTCTTGAATGTTTGAAAATAATCTTCTCAGGCAGGGTAGATTTAAAAGGTTTTAGATTCAAATGGTGACCGTGAGAGAAGGTGACACTTTCCAGAGAGGTCTCTTGAATGTTTGGAACTAATCTTCTCAGACAAGGCTGATTGATAAGCATTTAGATCTAGATGGTAAGAGTACGATATGGTGAGAGTTCCCAGAGAGGCCTCTTGAATGTTTAAAACTAACCTTCTCAGACATGGCATATTGAGAATATTTTAGATTTAGAGTATGAAAGTGAGAGATGGTGAGACTTTTCAGAGAGGTCTTTTGAATGTTTGGAATTATACTTCTCAGGCAGGGCAGATTTAAAGGGTTTTAGATTAAGATCGAGAGCATGAAAAATGGTGAGACTTTCCAGAGAGGCTTCTTGAATGTTTGAAACTAACCTTCTCAGGCAGGGCAGATTTAAAAAGTTTTAGATTTAGATGGTAACAGTGAGAGGATGTGAGACTTTCCAGGGAGGTCTCTTGAATGTTTGGAACTAACCTTCTCAGGCAGGGCAGACTAGGAAAGGTTTAGATTCAATTCGTGAGCACGACAAATGGTGAAACTTTCCAGAGGCTTCTTGAATGTTTGGAACTAATCTTCTCAGGCAGGGAAGATTTAGAAAGTTTTCTATTCAGATCATGAGCATGAAAAATGGCGAGACTTTCCAGAGAGGCTTCTTGAATGTTTGGAACTAACCTTCTCAGGCAGGGCAGATTTAAAAAGTTTTAGATTTAGATGGTAACAGTGAGAGAAGGTGAGACTTTCCAGAGAGGTCTCTTGAATGTTTGGAACTAACCTTCTCAGGCAGGGCAGACTAGGAAAGTTTTAGATTAAATTCGTGAGCACGACAAATGGTGAAACTTTCCAGAGAGGCTTCTTGAATGTTTGGAACTAATCTTCTCAGGCAGGGAAGATTTAGAAAGTTTTCTATTCAGATCATGAGCATGAGAAATTGTGAGACTTTCCAGAGAGGCTTCTTGTATGTTTGGAACAAACCATCTCAGGCAGGGCAGATTTGAAAGGTTTTAGATTCAGATGGTGACAGTGAGAGAAGGTGAGACTTTCTTAGGCAGGGCTGATTGATAAGCTTGTAGATCTAGATGTTGAGAGTATGATATAGTGAGAGTTCCCAGAGAGGCCTCTTGAATGGTTTAAACTAAGTTTCTCAGGCAAGGCAGATTTATAAAGTTTTAGATTCAGATCATGAGCATGAGAAATGGTGAGACTTTCCAGAGAGGCTTCTTGAATGTTTAGAACTAAACCTTTTCAATGTTTGAAAATAACCTTCTCAGGCAGGGCAGCTTTAAAAAGTTTTAGATTCAGATGGTAATAGAGAGAGAAGGTGAGACTTTTCAGAGAGATCTCTTGAATGTTTGGAACTAACCTTCTCAGGCAGAGTAGATTTAGAAAGTTTTCGATTCAGATCATGAGCATGAGAAATTGTGAGACTTTCCAGGGAGGTTTCTTAAATGTTTAGAACAAACCTTCTCAGGCAGGGTAGATTTAGAAGATTTTAGATTCAGATCGTGAGCAACAGAAATGGTGAGACTTTCCAGAGAGGCCTCTTGAATGTTTGAAAATAATCTTCTCAGGCAGGGTAGATTTGAAAGGTTTTAGATTCAGATGGTGACAGTGAGAGAAAGTGAAACTTTTGATATGTCAGAGAGGCTTTTTGAATGTTTGGAACTAATCTTCTCAGGCAGGGCTGATTGATAAGTGTTTAGATCTATCTAGATGGTGAGAGTATCATATAGTGAGAGTTCCCAGAGAGGCCTCTTGAATGTTTAAAACTGACCTTCTCGGGCAGGGTAGATTGATAAGCTTTTAGATTCAGATGGTGAGAGTTCCCAGAGAGTCCTCTTGGGTGTTTGAAACTAACCCTTTCTGGCAGGGCAGATTGAGAATGTTTTAGATTCCGACGGCGAGAATGAGAGATTGTAAGACTTCCCAGAGAGGTCTCTTCAATGATTGAAACTAACCTTCACAGGCAGGGTAGATTGAGAAGGTTTTAGATTCAGATGGTGACGGTGAGAGAAGGTAAGGCTTCCCAGAGAGGTCTCTTGAATGTTTGAAACTAACCTTCTCAGGCAATGCAGATTGAAGGGGTTTTAGGTGCAAATGGTGAGAGTTCTTCAGTAATATAAATTATTGGGGCCCTTTTTGTTTTTTCTCGTCTTATTATTATTGAATCTGTCATCATCAGAAGCTCTATTGAGAAATTTATAAATGATATTACTATCGACAGCCAATTGAATTTAATTTCTACTAATTACTACTACTACTACTACTACTACTAACAGCTAATTTATAAACAAAGTAAATAAATCTTAAGCTGCTTGTTTAGCCGAGTTATACATTTGAGTTGGGCGTCTTAATGCACTCAAATGTAATAAATTATTTATGGACCAAAATTTCAAAAAATTTATAGATGCGGCTCTGTATAATATAAATGTAGATGTTATATGGAAATGCAAACGTAGTTCCGGTGACAAATCCAATCTAACAGGCATATTGCGTGCGTCACATTAAACAAACGCACCCCCTTTAATGGATATATCTGCACGTGATCCTGTTCAATAACATTAACCGGAGATGTTAGTAAAAGCGAAATTATTCATAGTCCGGTTGTTGTATGGGTCATATACGTGTTCCTTTGGGAATAAAAGAGGCCATTCCCAAAAGTATATAACTTCTTGTTTGATTCCGTATTAGTTTACGACCCTTACAAGATAAACGAAGTTAAGGGCAGCAGTTTGTCACACGTTTCAAGAAATACCCTCTTTCAATTACTTATTCATCACTTTACTTGATTCTAGCCATTTTAGAATTAAATTATAGCTTTCTAAAAATGTCATCGGGTATTAGAGCTAATGAATTTACATTTTTGCTTTGCGTCTCTATCAATTTTTTTTTGACAATGAAGGATGGATGTTTAAAAATACATTAAATAATACAATCGGGGAGGTGAGTTTTATTTTTTTAACTAAAAATGTGCAACTCACGGGTTGACAGGGTTAAAGAGGGAATTTTTGGTGTTAAGGGACGTGATGAATTTTTTATTAATGTTTGAAGTTTTAGGTTTAGTCTCGATCTATTGTTAAATAATATAAATATTGCATAAATTCACATAAATTTTGTATTTATTAAGTAGTTGTTTCGTGTACATTGTAAACAATGGGAGAAATAAAGGAGGCTTGTTTCACCTAACATTCAACCTCATTATTCATTAAAATTTAATTTTTATCTGTAACTTTTATCCCTAATGATTATCAATTCGAGTATGTGAGTCGTTAGTGTTTTCAGAAAATTTGTTACGTCGTTCGTAAGGAACCATTAATTTACCAAAGATTTATACTGTTTGCAATAGTCTGAGTTCCAAAATTATAAACCTTTCAATAGCCACATACAAGCTTTTTAATTTACACGCCCCCTTACTGCCAATTTTGAATTTGGCGTCACTTTACATTAATTCCATCACTTTGAGGTGTGTTTATCTGTTTATCCTAACAAAAACGTTGAATAAAATTTTTAAATGAATAAATATTAAATTAGAATTCAAATTTGTAACATTATCATACACGACAATAGATATTAGGCGACACGTGCTAATTAAACTCTGCAATGTTTAAATTATAAACTTGACGTCGTATTATTAAAGAAAATTGGAGCATACAAAAATGCAATTTTGAAAGAACCGGATAAGAATCTCATTACAAGGGATGCACGTGAGTTTATCTTTTAATATAAAAAAATTTATAAATATAACTTAGGTCGAAAAAGGAAATTTTCATTTAATTTTTACTTAAGTTATATTGTGTGTTAGTGTAAATATTTGAAAGCAGTTAGTAGAAAATGAGTAAAGTAGGAAAAATGAAGGAAATGTAGTCAAAAGCAAACCCCCAAAAATTTTAATCAGTGTGTAAACACAAAACGATTTCGCTAACCTCTAACCAAAATAATTAGTTCTAATGAATTTTCTCTTTATTAGACATTATAACCATTTTCAACGTTAAGGCTCCTTTCATATGAACGAAAAACTGTTATAATACAAAGGTGAAAAAAATTAAATACAAAAAAAATTATTTTGTTGAAATTAACTCTGTTTCCTATGTAGACACTAGTTCGTGCGCAGCGGGCGTTGCGTGCGATTTTCCAGCGATAAATGAAGTGAAAATCAAACAATCCATATATTTAAAACGCAAAGCCTTTTCTTGATATATAATAATAGCCTATGCATTTCATTTCATGCATTTCATGCACAGCATTGCACGAAGCGTTTTCAAAAAAGTACTAAAATTAACTCTCTGTCCTATGTAGACGCTATTTCGTGCAATACGGGCGTTGCGTGCAATTCTCCAGCGATAAAAAATGAAGTAAAAATCAAACAATTTAATTTTTTTAACATTTAATGCGATGCATTTCATGCAGCATGCAGCATTGCACGAAATGTTTTCAAAAAAGTACTAAAATTAACTCTCTGTTCTATGTAGACGCTATTTCGTGCAATGCGGTCGTTGCGTGTAATTCTCCAGCGATAAATGAAGTTAAAGTCAAACAATTTAATTTTTTAAACATTTAATGCAATGCATTTCA
This sequence comes from Malthinus seriepunctatus, assembly GCA_963924605.1. Taxonomy (NCBI): domain Eukaryota; kingdom Metazoa; phylum Arthropoda; class Insecta; order Coleoptera; family Cantharidae; genus Malthinus; species Malthinus seriepunctatus. Next base: position 21,264,068 of record OZ004604.1, read on the forward strand.
TGCACAGCATTGCACGAAATGTTTAAAAAAGGTACTAAAATAAACTCTGTTTTCTATGTAGACGCTATTTCGTGCGATGCGGGCGTTGCGTGCAATTCTCCAGCGATAAATGAAGTAAAATCAAACAATTTAATTTCTTAAACATTTAATGCGATGCATTTCATGCACAGCATTGCACGAAATGTTTTCAAAAAAGTACTAAAATTAACTCTCTGTCCTATGTAGACGCTATTTCGTGCAATGCGGGCGTTGCGTGCAATTCTCCAGCGATAAATGAAGTAAAATCAAACAATTTAATTTCTTAAACATTTAATGCGATGCATTTCATGCACAGCATTGCACGAAATGTTTTCAAAAAAGTACTAAAATTAACTCTCTGTCCTATATAGACGCTATTTCGTGCGATTTTTCAGCGATAAATGAAGCGAAAATCAAACAATTTAATTTTTGAAACATTTAATGCTGTGCATGAAATGCATACTAAGATTTGTTCTGTCTCCTTTGTAGAAGCTATTTCGTGGAATGCGAGCGTTCGGTACGATTTTTCAGCCATAAATGCGGTGAAAACCAAACAATTTGATTTTTTAAACATTTAATGCGATGCGATTTATGTATAGCATTGCACGAAATCGCGTCAAAATAGAAAACAGTGTCAGAGCTCTCTTCCTATAAGATTTCCTTTATTTTATTCAGTCTGACACAGCTTTCTTCATATATCCCATCTCTCTCTTTTTCATGGTTTCCTTTTTTTACTTGTGTGTAGATGTCCGTTTCATTAGAATGCGTTGATCTGCACCTCACCGTTTACCTAATGAGATGGTTCCTTCCTATGTCCCTCACAGGGGAACTTCGGATGTACTTTTATTACCTAATAATGTATTTTCTTTAAATTCACAGTAAAAAGTGTTTCGTTTACTACTTTTATAAAAATACCACAATCGTTTTTTCATCCTTAAGTGTAGGTTGAGTGCGAGTACTCGACGTTTTCACATGTGAATTTGGTGCTTGCAAACGACTGTTTTGATTAAAAAAAAGTTCAACGAGAGTTTTTAATTATAGTTCTTTGTGTTTAAGTACTTTTGAATAAAAATAGAAAATAAAAGTGTAAAAAAAGAATATAAACATATATCAAGTGTGTGAGAATCCCTAAAAGCGTTTAAGTATTTAACGGTTTCTTTTAGCAACCACGATTACAGTGTAATGAAGGGAGCTTTAAAAATCATTATTGCGGATTTTCAAGATCTACACAGCCGGGATAAAAATCTGTTTTGTTCATTGGTTACATTTTGGTTTGTTGTACATTTTAGCATTAGCAGTAGCTATTTTGTGACAATTTATTCGACTTTTTGATCCTAAAGGAAAAAGAAAAACGTGTCGATGTGATACTTACATATGTATAGGTGATTTTATGTGCTTTCTTTTTTTCCAAAAGGAAAATTATTTAATGTTAATTTATTCTTAAGCTTATTTATTTAAAGGAGAAAGAGTACAGTCTAGTTATATTATGTAAATTAGATGCAAAAGCTCCACTTGAGATGATTAAATGAGGTTTTATTATGAAAATGGCAATGTAAAAAAACAATTTTAAAGCTTTCCACATTCTGAAAGTTATAACATTAAAAAAATTGCTTTATGAATTATCAGAGACTTTTATGGAACATTTTAGAAAACCAAATAAAACTTAAACTTTCTTATGAACATTGGTACTTATAGCGGGAAAAAAATTCAATAATGTGGTAAATATGAAATGTTTAGAAGCTATAATAAAAAAATTTACAAATAAATAGTATCCGAGAGGTCAACCACTGTTCCGAATTTGTGAACTGACTGCAGTTGACTGCAGATGACTACCATTGACAGCTCAATTTTTGTACATTGGCTGCAGATAATGCATAACCTCTCGATGACACATTAATCTTCAAAAGAAAAAATTAAGTATGAAGATTAAGTACTCCTTTTAGTAAAATGTAGTTTCTCAAGAAACCGTATCATCTCGATAATCTTTGTTATCAGTAAAGCTAACTAAAGCTTTTTCACTGGTGACTCTCAAAAAGTCGAACGCAAAGGGAGGCGCCCGTGGTTAACCCGAAGGCTTGGCCAGCGTTCTTCCAGATCGACAGTCAGCCAACAAGACCAAGATTGTAATCAAGCCCCACACGATCGGCCACGAAGTCCAAAGACCATTGAGAAATGGTTAGCCAACAGGCTACTCCACTTGCAATCAGATTAACAGTCGGCCAATAAGCCAAAGACTTGAATCGAGTCCCACACGATCGATTAAGAAGCCCAAAGATCGTTGAGAAATGACCTGCGCTTAGCACAAAGGCCTTACCAACAAGAAAGATGTACTGGTGTAGACGCAATCATCTTAAACTCTACAACTACAGCTTGTACCAGCCGCTGGTGCAGGAACGCTAGACCATCGACTACCTGCAGCACAAGAGGATCTCCCTAGACACAATGATACGTCGAATATTTATTAATTCATTACCACCAAGTTCTTAGCACCAATCAGAACGCAGCTTGATACTTAGCCACGTGGTGAAAACGTACATCTTACTCTGTACACTTCTTACTCTTTACGATTGTCACCAAACTCTTACATACATGCTTTTTATGCAGTTATATAGGTGGTGATAGATGCGGGCTCACAAGAGACATTCAATGGTATAACTTTCGGGGAGGAGGGGGTTGTACGTTAATATAAATAATTACAAAATTATTGCATTTTATGATGGCGAGCGGTAAAGATAAGTAAGCGCAGATTTGGCAACGCCTCTTTAATAATTTAAATACGTTTACTACTGCATTGGTGAGGTTGAATACAAATGTAGTGATCTTCGCATCCCCACCGATTACCGTCACAAAATATTATACCTATACTTTAACGATATTAGCGACAGCGCCATCTAGTATGTATTTTTCAAACTAAATCTGTTTTCGCGGTTTCTACTCGCGATAATACCACCGTAACTAAAATTAATAGTCCCTGTCTATATGAGAAAATTAACAGAAATCACCATCACGTTCGCTTTTTATTGACTGCTATGTTCCTTCCTGATAGTTATTTTTTTTTAATTCAAATTCTAGGTGAGGGTTGCAGTCGAGTTTATAGCAATAAAAATTTCTACAGCTTTAGTGGGACTTGAAGCCATGGCTACGCCAATGTAGATGGGTACTCTTTCACCTAGTCGACTACCGCGGTTGTGCTTTGACGTCTTTTGCGAGCCATTATGTGCCATGAAATGTAGTCAAATATTTGACGTGAATTAGCTAGTTTACTAGGAGATCAACTCAAGTCTAACCAAAACACTTCATGTGGTAAATTTCAGCTTTAATTTGATACTCAAGTTATGTCAGAGGATTCGAAAAGAGATTTCCTGCTTTTTTGTTTATATGGGGAGGGCTTTTTTTCCTGTCTTGAAAAATTCTTCCAGACAAGAAAAATTTTTAGAAAGCAATAATAGCAATTTTTTTTGTTTGGCTATTCAAGACAAGAGAAGAAATAGCTAGTCGAGACGAGATTTCTTTTCTCGATGCAACCCTATTTGACCCTGTCAGCAATTGCCAACTTGTCGACCTGCTAGTCCGGCACTGGGAGAGGGGTAGAGTTGTACCCCAACCTTTTGATAATTTAGTGATATAAAAAGAACCTTAGGTAACTTATTTAATGTTTCATCAAAACTGCTAACTACGAAATGAATTTTTCAAGGAACTGTTAGTCCTGTTTAAAACGACTTGGATAAAAATTTAAATTTAAGTTTTTAATCCCGATGAAACAAATAACGTGTCATCACTTCCTTATGTGCAGTTTTTCTTTTTAATATTATATAAAATTATTTAACGTTAATTTATTCGTAAGCTTATTATATCTAAAGGAGAGAAAGAGCGTAGTCAAGTTATATTATGTAAATTCGATGCAAAGACCATACCTGCGAAGATTAAATAGGGCACTTGGAATAACGTAGGATGTTATTAATGAAACCATTAAATTTATAAAATTGCCGCTTATCAGATACAAGAGGAGGCATCTCGTTTATTTTTCAGATGCGGTTTTTAATTTAACGAATGACTGGAGGTTGTGATTTATGTTCTGTATTGAATGCAAAAGCATCATTTCGCGCAGTGCGACGTTATTTTAGCATTTTTGGTTAAAGTAAAACCGAATTTTCGTATAATAATAGGTGGTTAAAAATATTTTAATAAGCGAACATGTAGGTTTGTTTTCCATTAAGGGTTGTTTATGCTGCTGCATCCTTTCAGTATTCATGTAAGTTCCATTAATCGCGGTTTTCGCGCGTCGAGCTGCTGACACTGATAGATGGGGACATTTACGAACTGCTTTTGTCAGGTATGACGGGAATAAGCCACCGGCCTACGAAATTGTAACCCAGGATAAAACCACTATGTGGTCGAATTTCTCGTATACCTGAAGCTTTTTTATTTTCGCCAATTTCCCTTTTTACAGTTATCCTTATCGACCCAAAATGTTAGTCCGTAGTTCGCACACAGATTAAGCGGTCGCATTTTCGTTCTATTCTTACCCAAAAACTTCAAACTCTCCTTTCAACAATTTATCATTGTTCAAGTGCTATTGTTTTATCTCCTCCCCTTTTATATAAAGCTAAAAACTAAGTATTCAAAAGCGAAAAGAGAGTTTTTTAAATAATGCATAGGGATCCTCTTCACTTATAAAACTAAAGAGAACACTTAATTTTATGCTGTCACGTACATTTTTTTTAATAAATTGGAAATTTTTAATAAATATCAAATTGCTACCCTTAATAAAGATACAAAAAATTATGTAAATGATGTAATCGACCGCTCATTTAAATTAATCGATTTTTATACAATTTTTTTTGTTATTAATTTGAAGCGTTATAACTTAAATTTTAATGATACACTAGAGAATATTAAAACGCAAACTAGTAGATAAACATCTTGCGCAAAAAATAGGGCACTATGTAAGCCAACGTGGCGTTTATTAAGACCTTGATATTATGAACTCCAATACATAATAGTTTTTCATCAGTAGTGGACGCGTGGACCGTCTTTTACGTTTTTGAGACATATTAAAAGGTGAAAAGCCTTATCAGTGTATTATACTATGTGATTACCAAAGTAGACAGAAAAGATATTTAAAGAAACACAACATGGTGAAACACACAGGTGAAAAGCCTTATCAATGTAATCTATGTGAATACCAATATAAAGATAAACAAAAATTAAAGATACACGTGATGAAACACACAGGTGAAATGCCTTCCAAATGTACTTTATGTGAATACCAAGGTAGACAAAAAGGAAATTTTAAGATACACATGATAAAACACACAGGTGAAAAGCCTTATCAATGGAATCGAGGTGAATACCAATTTAAAGATCAAACCAAATTTAAAGATACACGTATTATCCAGCATGAGCGCATGCGACTTAACTCGTTTACGATACGATAGATTTACAGCGCATGCGCTCATGGTTGATAATACCCGGTTTAGCTGAGCCCAGCTTTAGCCACGATTGCAAAATCGACCCTTAGTACTTGAATAGACACTCAAGAAGATCATTTCTATTTTATCGTATTAAAAACTTAAAATAATGTGGCAAGACTTTTAATTTTTGAAAATTTAGACTTAAGTCATTTTCACTTGGCTTATAAGACCAAACTCAAAAATTTTTTCCTTGTGGGAAGCTACACTATTTTGTGCACTGTTTTGTAAAATAAAAATCGTGGCCTTTTAAAATAATATACCTTCTAGTCATTGTCCGTTTAATTTAAAACCTTTTACGATTTGGTTATAAAGATAAAATCAGACTTCAGCGACGCTAAATAAAAAGGTTTTCTTTTAAATGAAATTAAACGGTTTTAATGACTTTTAAAAATAACAAAAAATTATGCAAACGATGTAATCGACTCCTCATTTAAATTAATCGATTTTGCCATAAACTTTTTTTTTATAAACTCGAAAAGCCGGGACTAAACTTTAAATTATTCATAAGTATGAAAAAAGGAAAACTAGTGGAAAAGCATTTTCCAGATGTGGGAAATCAAAAAAAGTTTTTGCTGACAATGACATTTTAAACAACTGGCTGCATTTCAATAAAGAATTTCTTTATATATATTTTTTTTATGTTAGATAACAAAAAAAATTGATATATGTAGCTATACGTTTACGCATCTTTCATTTTAAATTCATTTCTAATGCACATGAGGAATGGCATTTTCGTTATTTCATTACAAAATAAAATGGCAACAATAAGAATCTGTTTTTGAAATTCAATTTTCTTTTTTTTTTCTACAATACGATCTAAGTAACATTTTATTTCTCATTTAAATAATACCCACTCTTATGCCTGGTTGCATAATAGAGAATTAGGTTTTAATCCGAGAATTATTTATGATGCTTAGATATGGCAACGTTATACTATAAATAAATTAATAAAAATGTCTAAGTCTGACGTTTATAACAACAAAAAAAACTTAACGTAAGATTTTAATATTTATTTACAAACGTCAAACTTTGATATTTTTATTTATTTATTGAGGGCCGTTATTATAAACGACAAATAAAGTTTATCTCGAGAATAAAATTGATCATTTAAGACATGTCAACATAACAACGTTATAATGTTAAAGTTTGACGTTTGAATATAAATATTAAAATTTGAGGTTAAGTTTTTTTTGTGTTGTGTTGATATTCAAACGTCACACTTTGACATTGTAACCTTGCTACATTGCCATGTCTATAATAGATAAATTTTATTCTCGAGATAAACTTTATTTGTAGTTTATAATCACGGCCCTTATAGTGTAACGTTGCCATATCTAAAGATTATAAATCTAATTCTTGGATTAAAATTTAATTCTTTTTTATGCAACCGGGCATTAGTAAAGCTAAAAATTTATAAATGTAAACCATTTTAAAGGACGGTGCCACCTGTGAAGAGTGAGGACTGCTAGTTATAACATCTGCACCAAAATGCCTGGTTGAATAAAAGAGAATTATATTTTAATTCTAATAATATAATAATTATTAATTCTTTGATATAGCAACCTTACATAATGTAAGGTGAATGTTTGACGTTAGTAAATAGATATTAAAATCTGAGGTTAAGTTCTTCGTTGTGACAACGTTATTATAAATCTAATTCTCGGATTAAAATATAATTCTCTTTTATGCAACCGGGTATTAAAATATTATGAAAAGATATTCTTGGAGGATAAATTTAATGTTGTGAAAGGATAATGAGATTAAGGCATTACCATTACCCCGGTTCAAAGCTTGACTGACGCTTCGCGTTTTATTCCAATTTCTTCTAATGTCGCTCCATTTCATCCAACTGCCTTTATTTTAGTTTCCATTTTTCTACCTATCCCTAAAACATTATTTGGTTACTCTGACTCTGTTTTTATTCTCACTATAGCTCCTAATTGACCACAAAGTTCCATAACTTTAGTATTTTTATTTTTTTAATCTCAGCATCCCCGACAGCTGACGTGAGGAACGTTGGAGATTCTGGAGCTTGGGTAAGCTAGTTAACGCCTATGAAGAGTTAGAACTTTTTGTTGCTTATTCAGAACATCATTGTTAGAACATTATGCACTAAAATTCAGCTTTTTTCGAATTTATTCTACTAATGCCTGGTTGCATAAAAAAAAATTATATTTTAATCCGAGAATTAGATTTATAATCCTTTGATATGGCAACGTTACACAACGTAATGACATGACTAGGAAAGTCATGCAAGTCATAAAGGTCCTACGCTACTAAATTTAATCCAGATGACACACCTTCACACCGGGAGCTAGCATTGTTACTGCTCATATTTTTTCTTCTCTCGTAGCTCTGGAGTTTTCTTTCAGGATCCTGACGTCGAAAATCGTTGATTCTCGACAATCTGTCATTCATCTCCAAGTCAGGTTCATTGTCCATGTAAAGAGGTCAAATACTCGGAACACCTTTGCGATTAATGGAGAAGAATTATCGTCCGTTGCTTCCGTTACGCTTCGGTATGAGTCGTCCATGGGTTAATTCCATGGCTGTTTCTCTTGTTAGTAGAGGAAGAAATGAGCGAGTTGCAAGCTTTCTGCCCATATTTACTGAAGCTTACCATTGGATAATATTTTTTGTGGCGACGGGAGCACTGCTCTCGCTATTTTTGTAATTCAATTTCCTTCTTTTAACGACCTAAGTAACATTTTATTTTTCACCCAACTAATACGAGTATAATATTATAAAATCAAATTGCTAAAGAATAAATTTAATGTTGTTGTAAAAGTAATGAGATTAAAGTTGTATAAAAAGTTTTAAATAGAACATAAGTAGACAGTTAAACGACACTGCTACAAAACCTTTTCTGTTTGAAATTTTCTGATTAAAATTTTTACGAGTCGTCTTGTAACTTTTAAATCATCCATAAAGGCAAATTTTGATGTTTTTGTTACACATTATGTTAGCATCATGTTATAAAGTTTAAAATCAACCAAGCATAAATATTCACAAGCTACGCAAAAATTGATAGAAAATTAAATGAAAATTCGAGTTCCTTTGGTTTCACTAACAGGCCTCAGGTGTTGTTAATAACTTTGGTCTTGTGGTAGCTTTGAAATCCCATGGATTCAAGCTCATAATCGTACTAGTTTACACCAGCGGCTATTATTACACAAATTAAAGTACTTTTAAAATGATAAAATTTAAACAAAGACTCGTTCAGAGGAGAGTTTTCAAAGTACATATTTAACTTTTACTGGGTTTGGTAAATGTTCCGTAACGAAACTTATTTAAACTGACCTGTTGCTAATTTTTTTACTATTTTTATTAAAAAAACATTTTACATTTGTTCAGTAGCAACCTTGTAACGTTCATGTCATCACCATTTATTTTGCAAAAATACTTTATATTTTTGCAGCTTTGTTTTAGAGATGGACAAAGTTCAAAACGTTTAACTTTTTTTTATAAAAGAGGTTAAACAAAGTGACAGTTCTGTTTTAACCTTTGAAATGTAATTTCATGACTCGTGTGGGCGTCCACGCGATAATTTTCACCTACTAAGTGAAGGTGATGGGAGACGAATAATAGGAATGCCAGAAGCTGGAATGTGTCTTCGAGAAATTTCAAATATGGTTGGAAACGCATCCACCGTAACGCGATGTTGGAATATTTGGACTAAATAGCAAAAGCATCAAGATCTAGTAGACCTAGTCACAGAGAACGGTCTAAATGCGTCGCCACGTCGGCGCACCACACCTCGCACTGTCCCAAGCGCCGTACGTATCACTGTACCAAAAGAAATATAAATAAAATGTGGTTTTATTATGAGAGTGACCACATTGACGCACCGACCACACACTCATTATTATAAAGCAACGATTAATTTATTTTTGAGATGCAGTGCTACGTACGGCGCTTGGAACAGAACTATTTCAACTTAACGCTGTAAAGGGTTAAGGGCAGGGGCGAGAGCCTACCGCTCTCGTAGATTTATCGTTCTTTCTTTGCAAACCACAGGCAAGAGAAATACCGCCATCCTCCACACTCCAAAAATTAGTCAGGAAGTGTTAATTATCTGACGAAAACAAGAGAGGACTCATAAGCGGGTTTACGTCTGAGTCGGTTAGTCCCACTGCCCGCTTTAGTCCCAGAACTTTTCATATACGGTGATAGCTCGGTTCGTGAGAGAGAACAGGTAGTGCTGGGGCTAGCTACTCAGTGCATGACAGTCTATCCACCTCCTTTTGAGTCCAGAACTCCACTATAAGGCGATAGTTTCTGTTCGTGGAAGTTCGACGAGTAATGCTAATAGTAAGTGCCCAATTAGAGAGCGGCGCAACTCTAAATCAAGGCCAAACCTCTAAAACTTCTTCGGTTGTAGCACCCCCATTTTGTTCAGAAAGCGGTTTGTGGTTCATGAAAGTGGTTTCGAGAAAGATCGACGACCAGAAGCCGAAGCATTGTTAGGTATAATCCTAAAAGTAGTCCATTATCGACTAAGCCTGTGTTCCGATGGCAAGAGACCGGACGGGTTATCTTTGATACCAGCAGTTTGATAGACCTTGGTAGATTTAACTACTACTGTTCCAGTGTCTCAGATCCCTGGTGGCCGTGGGGACGGGGACCCTATGGTAGGGCCGAGTGAGAGCCCGTATAAGAATCCGAAGGGCTCAAATCCCTATAGCTGGGCTGGCAAAAAAAGAAAGGATGTACTCTTGAAGAGAATAGAAGAGGTGATAAGGAGGTCTAGGTGTAGAAGCCGTAAGCAGATCGTTCCGATGGTAGTCTAAGTTCTCTGCCCGACCCGTGTTTCGCTCCCCGAGAGAACCTCCTATCACAGAGCAAAAGCATAAGTTACAGATTTGAAGAGGGGTGTGAGGGAGATAGAAATTAGGACGAGCCTGTGACCTGTGACCAAGACATGTCAACTGTCTTTGAATAGATCGCTGCTACATTACAAATACTTTGTTAGTATTAGCACAATTACCTTGGTATTGGCATCGGGAACTTCCGATTTGAGATAATTACAGCTTACTACACACTTATGTACGTCTATTTATTTATTTTTAGTTACTTATTTTAGTAAAGTAAAGCAGGTCGTCGAATTCTTTACTGCTTTACACGAACTACTCTCTACAACTGTCCTACCTTCGAGGCTTAACCAACACAGTTAGGTCACAACACTCGCACTAGGGTATAAATGGCAACCAAAGTTGTCTTTGATGTTTTAGAATAACTGACGTGCTTTTATAACAAAAATTCAAGCCAGTTTAAACCATCCTTGCAAAAATTTTTGTGAGATATTTGAGAAAGGTCCTCGTAGTGTCTAATAGCTTGTAGTGTAATGTGAGAGACTCTCGTCAAAAAAGACGTACATGTAACAGCGCTAGATCAATCAATAAACTAATGCGATTCTCATACTTATATTAAATTTTAGTTGAGGTGTGAAACGTGAGTGTGTGTAAAAACAACTTTAGTTTTTGTCTAACACATTATGTGGGAAAGAACCAAGCTGTGTATACCTAGTTCTATCTAACAATTTACTAGATGAAATTTTTTAGGAAAGCGATATCGGTAAAGATATTTAAATGCTATACAAAAAGATCTTCCAACTTTATATTTTATTACATTTAGATCCCAATAATCCAAAATTACACCAAAATGGCGTACTGGAAGACATAAAAATTTATTTCAATGAAAATTCCACTCTTGGCAACATTCACAATAGATCGTTATGCATAAGAAGTGATGTACTTGGTCACAATAAGAAGCTTTAATTAAATAAAGCATTCAGCAATAATAACATTGCTCTTTCAGCATTAAATTTTATGTTTAAGAATTGAATAAATTCACAATTTTTTCTAAAGAATTTTATATTTCTACTTTTAAGCCTTAGATAGCAATTTGCGATAACTTCAACTTGAAACGTTAAAAAAATATTAATACACAAATTAAGGAGATTTGGAGCAAAATATTTACAATAAATTGTGCAAAAATATATAAAATAATTTATTTTAACTAGCTCTCTGTAAAACGTGCGTATGTAAAAGTAAAACGAAAATTATGCCATACCTAGGGACTATAAATTTTTTCATCGTACGAATATTTCGACTTTAATCTTGTATTTTACAACCGAAAGTTGGATATCGTAAAATAAAAATAGCTTAGGTCTCATTACAAAACTATATTTAATTTGTGAATTTGTAACGATGCAGAATTCTATCCGGATGCTGGACCCAAATACTGGTACAGTATTACAGCCTCCTGGAAATTTTGTTTCGTTTAAAGCAGCTACTACTTGTAATTTTTTTCTTTAGTTTTCCCCTAGCGCCGCCCTTCCTTGAGATCAAAATGGAGATAATTTTTACATTCACATGTTCAGCTATTCAAACACCGTCATTTGAGACCAATCTTGAAGAGATTGGACCAAAATTACCCATTATCGTGGCACTGTGGCCTCTCTTAGTGAAAGTAATCGAGATCTGGTGAACGAAACCCGCTTGTTTCATCAGAACCTTATGGCCTCTCTTCGTAAGAGGGCTCGGGATCTGGTAAACGAACCCCCCTTGATTTATCAGGACTGAATGTGGTCTATCTTCGTGAGAGGACTCGTGATGTCGTGATCTACTGACCGTCATACTCTCGTGCTTTCAGTAGGACCCTATGACCTCTCTTTGTGAGAGGACTCGGGATCTGGTGGACGGTGTTCTTGGTCCTTCAACCATCAAGACTCTATGATTTCTCTTAATGAGAGGACTCGAGATCTGGTGGACGAAGCCCCCTTGTTTCATCAGGACCCTGTGGCTTCTCTTCGTGAAAGGACTCGGGATCTGGTGAACCAACCCCTCTTACTTCATAAGGGCCCTGTGGCCTCTCTTCGTGAGAGGACTCGGGATCTGGTGACCATCACCCTCTCGTGCTTTCATCAGGACTCTGTGATCTCTCTTCGTGAGAGGACTCGGAATCTGGTGGACGGGGTTCTTGTTCCTTCAACCATCAAAGCCCTGCAATCTCTCTTAGTGAGAGGACTCGGGACCTGGTGAACGAACCCCCCTTGTTTCATCAGGACCCTGTGGCCTCTCTTCGTAAGAGGACTCGGGATCTGGTGGACGGTGTTTTTGTTCCTTCAACCATCAGGACCCTGTGGCCTCTCTTAGTGAGAGGACTCGGAATCTGGTAAACGACCCTCCCTTGTTTCATAATGACACTGTAGCTTCTCTTCGTGAGAGAAGTCGGGATGTGGTGGGCGAAGCTCCCTTGTTTCATCAGGACTTTGTGACCTTTCTTCGTGAGAGGACTCGGGATCTGGTGGACGGTGTTCTTGTTCCTTCAACCATCAAGGCACTGTGATCTCTCTTAGTGAGAAGACTCGGGATCTGGTGAACGAACCTCCCTTGTTTCATCAAAACCCTGTGGCCTCTCTTAGTGAGAGGAGTCGGAATCTGGTAAACGACCCTCCCTTGTTTCATAATGACACTGTAGCCTCTCTTCGTGAGAGAAGTCGGGATGTGGTGGCCGAAGCTCCCTTGATTCATCAGGACTTTGTGACCTTTCTTCCTGAGAGGACTCGGGATCTGGTGACCGTCACCCTCTCGCGCTTTCATCAGGACTCTGTGATCTCTCTTCGTGAGAGGACTCGGAATCTGATGGACGGTGTTCTTGTTCCTTGAACCATCAAGGCACTGTGATCTCTCTTAGTGAGAAGACTCGGGATCTGGTGAACGAACCTCCCTTCTTTCATCAGAACCCTGTGGCCTCTCTTCGTGAGAGGACTCGGTACCTGGTGGACGAAGCTCCTTTGTTTCATCAGGACTTTGTGACTTCTCTTCGTGAGAAGAGATTCGGGATCTGGTGACCGTCACCCTGTCGTGCTTTCATCAGCACCCTATAATCTCTCTTCGTGAGAGGACTCGGGATCTGGTGGACGGTGTTTTTGTTCCTTCAACCATCAGGGCCCTGTGATCTCTCTTAGTGAGAGGACTCGGAATCTGGTAAACGACCCCCCCTCGTTTCAGCATGACACTGTAGCCTCTCTTCGTGAGAGAACTCGGGATCCGGTGGGTAAAGCTCCCTTGTTTCATCAGGACTTTGTGACCTTTCTTCGTGAGAGGACTCGGGATTTGGTGACCGTCACCCTCTCGTGCTTTCATCAGGACCCTGTGATCTCTCTTCGCGAGAGGACTCGGGATCTGGTGGACGGTGTTTTTGTTCCTTCAACCATCAGGGCCCTGTGATCTCTCTTAGTGAGAGGACTCGGAATCTGGTAAACGACCCCCCCTCGTTTCAGCATGACACTGTAGCCTCTCTTCGTGAGAGAACTCGGGATCCGGTGGGCAAAGCTCCCTTGTTTCATCAGGACTTTGTGACCTTTCTTCGTGAGAGGACTCGGGATTTGGTGACCGTCACCCTCTCGTGCTTTCATCAGGACCCTGTGATCTCTCTTCGCGAGAGGACTCGGAATCTGGTGGACGGTGTTCTTGTTCCTTCAACCATCAAGGCACTGTGATCTCTCTTAGTGAGAAGACTCGGGATCTGGTGAACGAACCTCCCTTGTTTCATCAGAACCCTGTGGCCTCTCTTCGTGAGAGAACTCGGTACCTGGTGGACAAAGCCCCTTTGCTTCATGACCTCTCTTCGTGAGAGAATTTGGGATCTGGTGAACGTTACCCTCTCGTGCTTACAGCAGGACCCTGTGATCTCTCTTCGTGAGAGAGCTCGGGATCTGATGGACAGTGTTCTTGTTCCTTCAACCATCATGAGCCTGTGATCTCTCTTAGTGAAAGGACTCGGGATCTGGTGTGAGAAGAGGAGAGCTGAGTTATCCCATATTGTGATATTTTGTTGTTGTTGCATTCTGTGGATTAACACTATGTTTTATTTTTTTTACCCTTACTCAAGGTTTGCTTTGTTGTACGTGTATGATTGAATAAACTTTTATTTTTGTTATCTACATCACATCTGTGTTTTATTAGCAACGAGCCCCCCGCCGGTCTCTCTACTAAGCTGGTCATGGTGGTAGGATCGGTGTAATAAACTCTTTTAATTCATTTTTATCGCACTTGATGTTTTCGTTTTCCAAAGAACTTTATAACTATATAGTTGTAGCGAAACTTGTGTACATCATCTTCTCAAAACTAAAGAAATAAAAAAAATATTTGAGTACGCCACTGGAATCTACGTTAACCTTCGTACTATTGTATGTTTTTAGCTTGCTATTTTCGCAATAATTTTTTCTTTGTTTAAAAAGTGTCTCAAGAACGTCTTAACAATTTTAAAAAATCTTGAGAAATAAAGGAGATTAATGTGAATTTTGGGCTTTAACTCAAAAACAAAAGAAGTTATGGGATTTTTGATTTCAGCACTCCCAAAAAAGATTAGATCTAGATATTTATCTAATATTTTTATTTATTTTTTCCTAACTGAGATACACTATTCTGACAAACAATTTGAACCACTCTGTACAGAATTCATAAATGCTAGAAATTTAATTCCCCCTCCACCATAAATATAGCTAAAAATTCTTTACATGTTACTTTTATAATTACGAACGTCGGGCGTCAATGTCAAATCCAAATTGTTGTTTATTTTAATTTTTTTAGCATACAATTTTCTTAATCTTAGGGGTAAATGAAACAGAAAAAAATTAATTAGTTCCTTTTAAATTTCAAGATTAGTTTTTTTAAATCGTTACGTGACAAAATTAAAGTGTAATTAATTAATCTATAACATAAATTACCATATTTAAGCAAAACTTTTAATTGTTACCACATATCGAAATGTAAATACGAAAGTGCGTAATAAATCTAAGGTCATAAGGTCAGGGTAAATCTGATAATATATGGATTTTCCAATTTGCAAATTTAAATTGTTTTTTGTTTATAACTGTACTAATTGTCACTGATTGATCAACTATTATAGCATTAAGTTTTAAAACTTGAACTTAACTAAGAGTCTCTTGAGAAATTTATTAGAAGCTTGGAAAGTGCATGTTGCAACAAAATCATTGCCATTACTACCAAGAAACTTGGTTTAGTTTGTTTGTACTTTTAATTTGTAATTGGAAGTTTACTACAACATTAATATAAATTTTGTCAAATGGGAATTTAACTTTGATCATATCAAAATAAATAAATTAATAACATTAGGGAGACGGTTTATTCGTTTACTGACTTACTAAATGTGTCTTATTGCATTACTAGTTGACAACTTTGCTAAAACTTTATCTGACATAAATTTATTTTTCAAACGAGAAAATTGTATTTTTGGTTTACACTGGACGATAAATAAGGCATTTTTTTTTAAATTTTAACCATCTTTTACAATTTGGCACAGTCATTCATTTACCTTTCTAGACATTTAATCCCACTTCTGAGTCTTGAAATTTTTAAGAAATGTTTCTCGAAATTCTCGTCTATTATCCAAACCACTTTCTATTGCACTTTTCTACACTTCTACTAATAGAAATATGTCAAAGTTCAGGACGTTTTTGATTATCCCTTAAAGACAAAGAAAATGAAAATTGTAGTACGGAAAATTCTAAGAACAAATTTTTAAAGCGCACATTGTTGTGATGTACAGTTCAGTAGATATAAGACGTTTAAGTAAAAATTCGTGACGTCATACAGACAACGGTTGCAATGCCGGTCCTGTGCCAGTTTAGAAATTAATACACGAAAAGTATACCTCTAAGTACTTATGCCCGTTTGCACCGACGATTCTTAAAGTTAAGGCATTGCTTAATTTGACATTAGCATTTTTTAAGTCGAAATTGCGCTTCACCACGTTTCACCACGCGCACGAGAGTTCCTAAATAAGATAAACAAAGGTATCTGTATATCAATATCGAAATGGTTAATAATTTTTATGCATCGGGTTAGGAATTATTTTAGCGTTAGGCAGTTCTTACGTAAGCAATTGCTTAGGAACCGTCGGTGCAAACGGGCATTACTTACTTACTTACTTACTAAGCAACGAACTAAATGCAGGGTGTTCGTAAATAACATCAACCCACGTGACCATTTTACTAAGAAACCACCAACTACGAATGTGACTAATTTGCTAGGCAACCACCAACTACGAAACTTGGTGGTTGCCTAGCAAATTGCACTGCATCTCAGTTATATTTTTGTGCTAAAGATGTGTGGTTTTCACAGTGTAGATAGATATTTTTTTAGCAGTTTTCAGTGAAAAAAAGTGATTTTTATCATTTTAATGATTATTACTTTACAGCACCCTTTACACACAATTCTTAGTTAAAATTTTTGATTTTACTTTTATTTCTGAATAAAAATTAGATAATAGTTTTGAAAATTATTTAAAAAATGTTTAAAAGAAATTGGTACAGATTTCAAGCATAGAGCATATTTAAGGAAAATTAATGAATACTTAAAATACATCTGGGCATATTTTTACAATTTTTTTTATTTTGCATATAATTCCGCCCTCCACTTGTTACTATTATAATGGTTAGACGTAAGACTAGCAAAAATTTTGATAATCGAAAATCGATTAATCGAATATCAAAAGAATTAATTCTTCGAAAAAGCGATCGAAAATCGATTAATCGCAATTAATTTGATTAAGACGTAGTGAGCCAATATTGGTGATTGCATAATATGCACAACCGTATCTTTCATCCTAGACTTTTCCTTAGATAAATCTGTATTTTTAAATAACTTCTAATTTGAAAATTTAATTAACATTCCCAGTACGAACAGCGACAATTTTCATTTCTATAAAATACTTCATTTAAAAGCAATTGTTTTTTCTGTAATAATGAAAAGACAATATTTACAGAAAATTGTCGTTTATTTACTCTAAAGAAGTGTCACATAAAATAATACAAAATGTAAAATACATTGTACCTATTCAATATTATAAAATTTTCGTTTTTGAAATGAATAATCGTTTTAATCTTGAAAATGACGTGTTTTCCGGTAAGTCGAAATTGCGGTCTAAAAATTCGTTTGACTTGCCAGTTTTAAAAATTTTAATGAAATATTACGCCATTATTATACTGTTGTAGTCACAAATTTACGTAATTAACTGTTCATTTTGACTAATTTTGAAAAATTATACAATTTTTAATTTTTACTTTGACTCAGCCAAGATTAAAATCATTTGTAAATATTTTATACAGGGTGTATCCGAAGTATGTGGACAAACTTCAAGGAGACGTTCCTTACCTAAAATTAAGGTACCCGTATTTTTTTGTTTTGGTCAATTCCAATTTTTGATCGGGATTTTAATAAAATTTGGTATAAAAACAACAAAGTGAATTAACATAAGTACCATATCCTACTTTTGTTAAAATCGCTAGAGGGCGCTAGTTACGTACAACTGTTCTTGGTTTTTCTGTAATAATTTTTTTGGCCAAAACATTTTTTAATATTTTTATTTCACAATTAAATGTAAAATTTCATTATCTAAAAAAAGTGTGTGTGTATCTTTTTCCTAAGATACACAGTTTTTGAGAAAAAGACGAAAAATACCGACCGAATGCGAGAATTTTGAACTATTTTCTCAATCAAAAGATAGTCGGAAAGTTGATTTTTCATTTTTAAAGCTTGTATTTATAATTCCTCTAATTTTAGTGCAATTTTACTTTAGAAATTGTAACACAATCTTTAAAAATGAAAAAATCAGCTTTCCAACATCTTTTGATTGAGAAAATAGTTCAAAATTTATGCATTCGGTCTGTATTTTTCGTCTTTTTCTTTCTAATTGTGTATCTTACGAAAAAGATCAAAAATACTTTTTTTTAGATAATGAAATTGTACATTTAATTATGCTATTAAAAAATTGAAAAATGTTTTGACCAAAAAAGTTATTGCAGAAAAACCAAGATCAGTTGACCGTAACTAGCGTCCTCTAGCGACTTTTACAAAAGTCGGATATGGTACTTATGTTAATTCACTTTGTTAGTTCCCATACCAAATTTTATTAAAATCGGTTAAGGGGTTTCTAAACTGTTAACAAAATAGTGTTTTAGGGGGCCCTTTGTTAGGGGCTCCCACACCGGTCAAAAATTGGAATTGACCAAAACAAAAAAATACGGGTACCTTAATTTTAGGTAAGGAACGTCTCCTTGAAGTTTGTCCACCTACTTCGGATACACCCTGTATATATGCAGTATGCACTAGTCCACCGCCCAGAAGTTGTTTTGTGCCTGTTTAGGGCAGCAAGCTCATTTCGGATTTTCCTAAAGTCTTCTTGCATATCTACTACTTCGGAAGTGTGCTACGAATTTCTTAAACTCAACTCAGGTGAATATATACTCTTTCCAGCACCAGAGTACCACCATCCCTTTTTAGATCTGTGAGACACACACATAGAGACAAATTTTTGTTTTTGAAATGAATAACACAAGGCGACACTGATATTTTTTTATGGATTAAACTGTACTTAATCGAAAGGGTATGCATATTGAAGTTCAAAAATAAAAATAAAAAAATTTTTTTACGAGTTGTTTTTGAGATAATCTACAATTTGTGATTTTTTGACCATCTTTTGCCATTTGTTTTTCTCAAAAACTACTAAAGGATGCTCAAAAATTAAAAATTAAAAAAAGTAAAAATCGATATGATTCTTCTGAGGTGGTTAGTTGCCCCTCTCTCGATGTTGACGCACCCTTAGCTTTTTGTTTTTAACTTTTACTGATTACCAAGTTTGTCCTCTCATCAAGAAAAGCATATTCCATAAATTTCGTTGTTCCATCACTTTTAATTCCAAAGTTACACTTATTTATCGATTTTTTTTTGAAGAACTTCAAAGCGCTGTAACTTGGTAGGCAAACAACTTTGGACTAAGGTGAATTCGGTTTTATCACTCTATTTTGAGCTCACAAATCACCCACTTCAAGGAACGGAGGCTTATGCCGGACATCCTGTATACAAATCTTTTTTTTGTTTTTAATCTTTAGCTTCATATTTTATTGACTCGTAGGATTTTCCTAATTTTTAACTATTTTGTGTAAAAAAAATTGTTCTTTTCAGGTAAAGTAAAAAAACAAAAAAAAAAGTTTAAAAAGTTCTAAAAAAATTAAAAATAAAATTTTAGAACTTTTTTTTGAACTTTTAGAACTTTTTTCAAAAATTTTAAAATTTTTTCTGGGAAGATTGAAGTTTCTTCTTTAACATAAACTTTGAATTTTTGAGCATCCTTTAGTAGTTTTTGAGAAAAACAAATGGCAAAAGATGGTCAAAAAATCACAAATTGTGGATTATCTCAAAAACAACTCGTAAAAAAAATTTTATTTTTTTATTTTTGAACTTCAATATGCATACCCTTTCGATTAAGTACAGTTTAATACATAAAAAAATTATCAATTCTAAATTTGTCGCCTTGTGTAATCGTTTTAATCTGTAAAATGACCATGTTTTCCGCTGAGTCGAAATTGCGGTCTGAAAATTCGTTTGTCGTTACAAAGTTACCAAATTAACTGTTTAGTTTGACTAATTTTGAAGAATTACACCAAAATTTTAATTTTAGTCTACAGATGGTAGTATACGAATATAGGAGAAGCAAATTTAATGCAAAAGCAAAACAATTAACGTTTTCGCTTATTTAATGTATAATTGAATAATAAGAAAATAAAATACTTTTTAAAACTTCAAAAACAGCAAGTGAATTAATTTCTATTTAGAAAAACCGAAAACGGAATGCAACATTATTTAGTAAACATTAGCCTCGTTAGAAATGTGATTTATATTGTAGGGAAATACTTAAAAAAAAGCTTCGAGATGTTGAGTTATTTAAAATCAAGAGCTAAATACAAAATTGCTTTCTTTTATTACATTTTTTTTAATTATTTAAAATTAACTTTTCTAAATTAATATTATTATAAAAATGACGGCCTAAAAGTACTTTTCAAAAGAAATAGCGTCCACGTTCTTTTTGGTCCTGTTCGTGAGCGCTATTGAAATATCAGAGCTCCAAATTGGCTTTAAAGCTCCTCAAATTTAATTAAAAATACATTCTTATGTATGTAATTATCCAAATTGTATTGCTAATTGTATAACCACTACATACTACATTCTTGTGATCCTACATAGAAATTAAAATCAAAAAGCAAAAATGGTAATTTTAAAATTTTCGCCTAATTTTCCGGGGCAATTTCGAAAATATTTTAAAGATTGTAGGTACTAATGCAAAGTTGTATGGAATTCGATGATATTTGCCAGTATTTAAAAAAAATTATAAAATTTTCCGGAAAAGTTGAAACATTTTCAAATACCCTGCGTTTCCAAAAAAGGGCCCCAGCTTATAGAAGGTTTATTTGTAACTTTAGACAAATATTATCTATAATATAATAATAATAAAGCTCCGACGGCACATTGGGGTATATAGTTTCCTAAACAAACTTTGTGCAACAAATGGTCGGTATAATAGGTAGCTGCGGTTACCGATTTGACACGCCACTGATCGTTTCAGTAAGGGGCTGCTAATTTTAGCATAGCACTCTACTGATTATTTTGACGTTTAACAATTTTATGATGAAACTTAAATTTTTGACAAAAGGACCTTATGGATCATGAACTACATCTTTTTCTGGTTATGTAACACACTTTACTTTTTAAATTTCTTCTATATTTTGTTTGAAATTAGCGTTTGCAAAATTTATCATAATAACATAACCCTACTTTTTTTAACGTTTCATATTCTTTTGAAATAAACTTATATGAATTGATGTTAATGTTTCCTATTTTTAGGCATGGAATGAGTTGTCGAATTGATTTTCCGCATAAATTGGAAATGACTTCGGGAAATTTTGCAACATCGGAAAATTTTATCTTTACAATCTTTGTGTTATTGTCCAATTTATCAGAAGAAATTTTAAATTTTTGCCTTTGGAGACCTTTCTATATCATCCATACACAACATAATCCGATTACAGTTTTTCTTCAAGTTGCCGTAGATTTAAGATTGTGTGGTATACGATTATTTTTCTAAGATTGCGTTTTTGGCACTTACCGGAACAAACCTAAAGTTAGTTAGAAATGTGAAAAGACAATGCAGTTAGGGACTATTTTAATTTGGCATTCCTGTACAGAGTTGTCACATTACAATTTAATTTGTTTGAAATTCAATGTTTTTTAGCTTGATGTGTTGGTATATGGCAACCCTGCGCTGTCATTATGAAACTTCAAAAACGCAATTTAAAAAAAATAATCCTATATTAGGTTATTTGGTCAGGTGCTCCTTTGAGCTTCGCTATTTATATTAAAATTTTCCACTATTTTTTACCCATGACCCATTTTGGGCTGTAAATTACAAGATAAGCTAAACTCCTGTCCTAATACCGCGCTTATTGAATATTTTGAGCCCCATTATCTCTCAGAAGCAGAAGCCTCCCTGAGCCAATTTTGACGTTTGACAATTTTATGATGAAACTTGAATTTTTGGCGAAAGGACCTTATGGGTCGTAAACTACATCTTTTTTTGGTTATCTAACACACTTTCCTTTTTAAATTTTTTCTATATTTTGTTTGAAATTAGCATTTGCAAAATTGATCAAAACATAACCCTACTTTTTTTAACGTTACTTCATTCTTTTGAAATAAACTTTCTTTCTAAAAGTTCTTGGCGATTTAAAAAAGTATGTTTCGGAGAAAGAGTCAAAAGTGGATTACGATTAGCAAAAATTTAAAAACAATTTCTTTCAGCAAATTCAAAGACGAATAAAAATAGTTATTTGTTTTATAAGGAGACAAAGTGACGTTTTGTGTGACAAGACTGTGTTTGGCTGAAGAGCGGGCGAGTCAGGCAATACAGGCGAGTCACACAAAACTACTTTGACTCCGTATAAAACATTAAATTTTTTCTGCAAACGTAAAGCGTAAAACTGAAAATTTTGATTTTTCAAAGAGCACCATCTCTTGTCAATTACTTGTAGTTCAATTGTCAAATATTTTTTAAAATTAACTTAAATTTGTAAAAAAAGCTAATTATTAAACACAACGAACTAATTATAAAGGAAAATTTAAAAAACATTAAATTGTTTACATTACAAATGCTTAAAAAACATTTTTTACGTTAAAAATAAAAATAATGTGCGGTTAAGATTTTACTTTTCCGTCCTAGACAGACAAAAATTACTTTTCTGACAATTTTTCCTGCCTCGGCGGGAAAGTTAAACTTCACCGTTACCTATTGAGTGACACAAAGGCGACTTTTTCTGACGTTTGAAGAAAAAATAATTTTTTTTATCACGATCGCAATGGCAACCCTTAAATTCTGATTTCTTGTCCACTTTTTGGCTGCTTGGTTGCACTTGAGGATCTCAACTTTGGCAAGTAGATTCTACTCATCAAGTAGTATCTTTTCCATGAACAAAAGAGTTGTTTATTACTTCTTCGCAATGCACTGAATAAAACAACTTTTGGTTCGTATTTGGTGCTTAAGAATTTTTTTCGTGGAAACTACAAAACCAAACTACATGTTTTTGGTCTAGAACTAGTCGTCAGTCTATTTCGCATAATCCCATATTTTTTTTATTACGATCCTATTAGACTAGACGCAAAAGTTAAAGTATTTTATGCAAGCGGCATTTCATATAACATTTTGGTAACCGATGTTTTCCCAGTATTTCAACCCTGCTGAATACGAAAATTGCGGTTATCAAAGCGAAATCTTAACCGGAAGCGTGATATTCAAGATGACACCCAAGATGTCAGCTTTGTTATTTTTGATGGAATCATTATGGACAATTAAGACAAATATTTTTATTGGTTCGGATAGATAATTTTATACCCTACAATTTTTATTAGAAGTAAAATTATCTTCAGATCGCTCCTAAAAGAGCTAGAGTCGATGAAAGCACCAGTGTTGTATAAACCGTCTTAATACATAAAGCAGTATATGGAAGCATCTTGGTGAGTTCAGCGAGGTAGCTTTCCCAGTATCCAGCTAGGATGTATCTGTTAAAACATGATCAGAGCAAATCAAGTCCATAAAAGTCGATCATAAAGAGGATATTGCGTCTTCTGTTTTGACAACACACGGTGCTTCTCCCGACTCTCTAGACCCTTAAAGAGTGATTTTACTGTAATTTTTTGTAGACCATAAAATTATCTATCCGAGCTATCAAAAGTATTTGTCTTAATTGCCATAATAATTAATCCATCAAAATAAATAAAAAGAGCAAACATGTATATTACGACGATTTTTACGCACACGATGTCTTTAGCTGGCTTTCGCTCCTTAATAAGCAATCTTACGGTACTTTTACATTTAATAATAATTGTAGAGAACCTTGTATATCTAATTCAATCAAAACAGTTGTCCAAGTTTCAATAATAATTCTTCCATCCAAATAAATCTTAATTATTAAAGCAGACAACCTAGTCGCCATCTTGAATATCGCGCTTCCGGTTTAAATTTCACTGTAGGTAACCGCAATTTTTGGATTCAGGGGGGTCGAAATATTGGGAAAACATCGATTACCAAAATGTTATATGAAATTCCTCTAGCATTTCGATACTGGGATTTTGTTCCAATTTCACGGTGCTTCTTCCGACTGTAGCTCCTTAAAGAGTGATCTGAAGATAGTTATACCTCTAATAAAAATTGTAGAGTATAAAATTATCTATCCGAACCAATAACAATATTTGTCTTAATTGTCCATAATGATTCCATCAAAAATAACAAAGCTGACATCTTGGGTGTCATCTTGAATATCACGCTTCCGGTTAAGATTTCGCTTTGATAACCGCAATTTTCGTATTCAGCAGGGTTTAAATACTGGGAAAACATCGGTTACCAAAATGTTATATGAAATGCCGCTTGTATGGTTAAGGATACGTTTTTTCCGATAACAGTCCTAGTCTATATGTTTAGAAGTAGAGAAATTAAATAAAACGTCAAGGAAAACGTGTCAATGTACTATAAAATGCGCTTTTCCGAAGAAAGCACCAGGAGTTGGAAGTCCGAAATTTAATACCTATTATTCCTGACTCTGACCTCAACATTATTCAATCATAATATTTCTATTAGCAAAAGTTTTCTTTCACACTACATTTTCCCGTAATTCAAAATTTAAAAATATGCAAAATGCATAAATTTCGTCCTCTATGACCTTGAAAGATTATGCAACTGTTATAACTAACTGACAGTATGCAACCATCAATTCAACGACGCTCAAGAAGCTTTCGACATGTAAGGTTATTTCTCGTTTAACTTATTTATTAGCTTCTTTTGAAGTATAAAGAAATATTTAAATGGCAAACTATAAGTCGATATATTTTAAATTTTGACACCTAAAATGTATATTTATTTATTTATTTGAATAGGAAGTGAATTTATTTTACAAGAAAAAGGTAAGGTGTAAATCAATTTAAATATTTATTATTTACACACACGTCGAATTTATACTTTGTAAAAGCAAATAAATTTTCATTTCAACAAATTAAAACGTAACAATATAATAAAACTATGTTAATCTTAAATCGGCTAATGTAACAATATGTCGAGAAAGCATGTTAGGAGGCTGTTGTTTGTGCTTAAGGCTGTAGTAACGAACAATGTACAATAGTGGTATTTGTTGACTCCGGGTTATGCTTCCCCGGAGCGGATGAAAAGCGCCGCATTGCGGAGTTAGTTGGAACTGCCACAATGAGGGTATACATACACACATATAAATATAAGCACACACACATACACACAGAGAGAGTCCAAACTTCCCTTACCAACACACAATTGTTACATTTTAGTTCAACTTTAAAGGTTAGCACTCATAGTTTAGCAATTAAATCCGTGTTTCTCTAACTCTAGGCTACGAATTTATATTACGGCCCCTTTACTTGATAATTACAAGAGATTAAGACTTTGATGACCCATCGTAATATATAATCTTAATTGAGGTAGGAAAACAATTTTACCTAAAAGCTGTTACTTTATTATTACACGAAATGGTTGAAAATAAATATACGGTTTTTATTTCCGGGAAAAAAAGAGTGGTTTACACATTTATTTTATGCAGAACCGTAACGAGAAAACATCAGCTTTAAAATTTTATCTTTAGAACTTAAATGTCCCTGTAAAGTAAGCTCAAATGGTCTCTTTTATTAAAATTAAAATTTGCTCAAGTATTTTTTTTTATTATGCTACTGGCTACATTAATGTAAAAATTATATAACAGCCTTATCATGGCATTTAAATGAGGTCTTTACGGTACTTAAATTTTGTTATTAAAATAAACAACAAGTTTTTTGAAATGCTTCAAAAATTTGCACCAAATAAAAATGTTGTATATTATTTCTGTCTAGAATTACACGAGCATTTTTAAATGGAATTTTCTAGTTTAACACTATAAGTTTAATTGAATATGCAAATTACAATTGTGCAAAAATTTTAAAAATATTTTCATCTCTACATCTACATATCTACATACTTATTATCAAGTTAGTACAATTGAATTCGTTTAAAATGCAGGAGTTTTTTGCTTCTTTAGGTTATACTACCAAATACAAGCACAATGGAACCTTAAAAACTTATAAAACTAGCAAACATGTATTGGAGCATTGAGCAGTAAAAACGCTTATTTGTCATCAGAAGTGAAACTTGAATCAACGCTCATTGCCACAGTATAAAATATTTTTTCTTTGTCTAATAATATCCAGAGGTAGATCGGGCGGAATCCCCGATTAGTATCACATTTGAGTAAAAATGTTGAGAGCTAAAAAATAAAATAATTGGATATTAAAAACATTACGAAAAAATAAGTTAATAATAAAAAATTAGCGAAGCACATTGTTAATATTGACAATATTTTTGCAACACATAGTTATTATTCTTTTTACTAAAGATACAAAAAAGTACTCTAATGCAGCGTTTCTCAACCTTTTTGGTTCGCAACCCCCAAAATTCTAGTGTGTATTTTTGGCGACCTGTCTCTCTGAAGTTTTATGAAAATTATTGTTGGTGGTTCTTTCAGACATGTTCAAATGAAAGCTCAAGTTTTACTGTAGATTTGATAAGTAGTCGTCGCGATCCCCAAAAAGCAGTACGCGACCCCTTTCGGGGTCGCGACCCCCAGGTTGAGAAACGCTGCTCTAATGACATGCGAAACATTTTCAAGAATAACGATTTTACAGTAGTTTATCTTCTGCACTGTAGTTTACTTTAACTATAGTCAACTGTAGTCAACAACCAGCTGTTGGCGAGTAACGACACGACGGTGATCCGATGTCACCCTCAACGTTCCTTACTCAGAGAGAGCAAAGAGAGCCTGGATATTGACTCATAATAATAATCAAACTGCAAGGCAGCTGTGTGGCCTACGGCCAGCTGTTGGTGAGTAACGACACCACAGTGGCCCGATGTCACCCTCAACGTTCCTTACTCAGAGGGAGCCCAGTGAGCCTGGGCATTGACTCATAATAATAATAAAACCGCAGAACAGCTGCGTGACCTACGGCCAGCTGTTAGTGAATAACGACACGACGGTGATCCGATGTCACCCTCAACGTTCCTTACTCAGAGAGAACCCAGAGTATTTATTTATTATAATAATCAAACTGCAGGGCAGCTGTTTGATCTATGGCCAGCTGTTGGTAAGTAACGACGTCACGGTGACCCGATGTCACCTTCAACGTTTCTTACACTTAGGTAACTTACTAGAGAGAGCCCAGAGAGACTGGGCATATTGACTCATAACAATAATCAAACTGCAGGGGAGCTGCGTGGCCTACGGCCAGCTGTTGATGAGTAACGACACCACAGTAACCCGATATCACCCTCAACGTTTCTTATTCAGAGAGAGCCCAGAAAGCCTGGGCATTTATTCATTATAATAATCAAACTGCAGGGCAGCAACTGTGTGGCTTACTGCCAGCTGTTGGTGAGTAACGACACCACAGTAACCCGATATCACCCTTAACGTTTCTTATTCAGAGAGAGCCCAGAAAGCCTGGGCACTTATTCATTATAATAATCAAACTGCAGGGCAGCAACTGTGTGGCTTACTGCCAGCTGTTGGTAAGTAACGGCACCACGGTGACCCGATGTCACCTTCAACGTTTCTTACTCTTAGGTAACTTACTAAAGAGAGAACCCAGAGTATTTATTTATTATAATAATCAACCTGCAGGGCAGCTGTTTGATCTACGGCCAGCTGTTGGTAAGTAACGACGCCACGGTGACCCGATGTCACCTTCAACGTTTCTTACACTTAGGTAACTTACTAGAGAGAGCCCAGAGAGACTGGGCATATTGACTCATAACAATAATCAAACTGCAGGGGAGCTGCGTGGCCTACGGCCAGCTGTTGATGAGTAACGACACCACAGTAACCCGATATCACCCTCAACGTTTCTTATTCAGAGAGAGCCCAGAAAGCCTGGGCATTTATTCATTATAATAATCAAACTGCAGGGCAGCAACTGTGGGGCTTACTGCCAGCTGTTGGTGAGTAACGACACCACAATAACCCGATATCACCCTCAACGTTTCTTATTCAGAGAGAGCCCAGAAAGCCTGGGCACTTATTCATTATAATAATCAAACTGCAGGGCAGCAACTGTGTGGCTTACTGCCAGCTGTTGGTAAGTAACGGCACCACGGTGACCCGATGTCACCTTCAACGTTTCTTACTCTTAGGTAACTTACTAAAGAGAGTCCAGAGAGACTGAGCATATTGACTCATAATAATAATCAAACTGCAGGGCAGCTGCGTGGCCTACGGCCAGCTATTGGTGAGTAACGACATCTCGGTGACCCGATGTCACCCTCAACGTTCCTTACTCAGAGAGAGCCCAGAGAGCCTGGGCATTTACTCATTATAATAATCAAACTGCAGGGCAGCTGTGTGGCCTACGGCCAGCTGTTGGTAAGTAACGACACCACGGTGACCTGATGTCACCTTCAACGTTTCTTATTCTTAGGTAACTTACTAGAGAGAGCCCAGGGAGCCTGGGCATATTGACACATAATAATAATCAAACTTCAGGGCAGCTCTGTGGTCTACGGGCTGCTGTTGGTGAGTAGCGAAATCATCACGGTGACCCGATCTCACCCTCAACATTTTTTACTCGGTATCACCAGCTTTATCTCTAGGCTTTAATTCAGACTGCAGACGCCTGCGGTGCATCAGCAGGGGCTTCCTTTCAGCCACTGTTTGTATTGATAGAGTGTAGATGTTAAAGGTCCATGTTTGTCTCACTCTCAAAGGCTAAATCTGAAGGTTATACCAGGAATACGTTCAATAGAGCCTCTAGAGCTGCTGTGAGTGTTATTGTCATTCCTAATATCTCCGTTATTCCAACAGTCAGTTGGAATCAACATCAATTAAAAAGATAACAAAAATGTCAAAGTGACGTTTTCCTAACCTCGATAAATTGAAAGGTAATGGCTAATGTCACAATGAAGGCCTCAGGCTTAAGGCCTCAGGGCTGTTAATAATAAATTTCTAATTGGTGAGAAAGGCGGGAAACTTATCAATTTTTGACTCTTTATAATTTTTCGTTTACTACATACTTTTCGAGATAATTTATATTTTAGTTCAAGAAGAGTCGTCTATTAGAATCTGACATTTATTTCATCAAACCAGGTGAGACGATGTTTGACATGAAGCTTTAAAATGAGATAAGACGTACAAGGGTTCGAATTAGTTTTGTAGGCCAAAGGGGATAAGGGTGCAAAGTTGGGAGTAAATTCTTAATGAAACACTTTACTTCGTCCTTCATTAAACAATTTTATGCCTCAAATATGGAGGGCAGTTAGTACACACAAGCGAAATGAATAAGTAGTAAACCTCTACGTCTACATGTAGAAATAATAATTGTCATTTCACACAGTTGTAAAACAAGTCAAATGACTTATTTGAAAATCGCATGTTGATTGTTTTTTTATAAATCATTTCAAAACTATAACCCGAGTTTAATGAGCAGGTAAAAATTATAATTTTTTTTCTTAACGACAAAAGCGTTATTTGCTAACTCGAGCGTAACTTTATTAACTATTATGTTACTGAAATAAATTAGTTTGTCATAAAGTGAGAATCGATATACAATACCAAACTGATGAAGTTTCTAACTGTGACAACAAAGACAAGGATCATCATTGACTGAGTCAAACCACATCCAACAATGTAGAAATTAAAGTGTTAGATCAAAGACTAATACAATTAAGCTTCAATTATGAGTGCTGTATTGAAGTGACATTTTAAAGTAAAAAATTATTGTGTGCAAAATTTTACAAAGTAGAGTATAATATATAATATAGGGTGATTCATTAAAGCAACCGTCTTTGATAGCTTCAAAACCATTTAAAATAAAACATACATTCAAACACAAAAGTTATTCAACTCCTTAAGAGCTTTATCAATTCTCCGCGGTGTTGCCAAGTTATTAACTTATTTCTCTAAAAAAAACTTGCCTAAAATTCGTACGCCTACTTCACACCTGTTTTTAGACGCCATCTCTCATTTTTAAATTTACACGCCGCCCACTTGCCTCCAAATTTGATTTTCCCGCCATTTTTATGCTGATGTAACGTGTTTTTATAAAATAGTACTAAAGACACTGTTCAAGGAATAATAACGTAATTTCTTTCCTCTCGACTAACTTGTATCAACTCAATTACTAACTTGTACTTCAGTAAAGATAAAGTAATTTTTTTATTTATAAAAACAAATTATAAATAATTTAAAACATTTTAATTTAATTCTTCGTCGCGACTACACAAAAAATGCCTTAGGAAATATCATTGGTTTGACTTTAGTAAAATTGAACCTTTCAACAAAATTGAGCAAATTTTAGAAATGGTTTCTGTATATTTAGTTGGGGTTTCAAAGCGTATAATTTTAATTCTTGAAATAATTCATTTGAAATTTTCATCTTACAAGTATCAAATTGTGACAGGTTGAAAACCCATCAACCTACAGGGACTAAAAGCATTTAAAATATGTCTATTTGGATTTACGAGAACACTCGAGATCAATTCAAATAACTAAAGTGGGTTTGGGACTGCTTGCGAACGCTTATAATGTGACTTAACAACATTTAAATGATCAAAAAGGATCACAAGTCTTACGTGAAATGTAGTATTTTATAATTCTAAAGATTACTCGAGTAATTGATTTTTCTAAAATATAACAAATGAATACCTTCTACTTGAGATGTGGAGTTGATATAGAGAATATCGAAGGCGTTCGCGACATGAATGAATGAATGTCGGGGTTCTCAAAAAATTACTATTATCTCGAAAACTATGCAGTTAGTGAAAAAGTATAAAGAGACTAAAAATAAAGAGGGCAAAATTGTACAAAAATAGCCTTATTTGCGTTTTTTCAAAAAATTTAATAGTTTTTGAGAAAACTGTTATTGAAAGTTAACCTAAAAGTTAATGCGTTAACGCGTGAAAGTTACTCTGAGCGCCCTATTTTGCTTTAATTGCAAATTATTCATTTGTCATTACCTATCAGATCTCCAGAAAAACAAAAAATACGTGGTGGAGGATGATATTTTCAGCTTTAAACTACATGTACAATATTTTGATTTTCAGTAATTTATCATGGAGATAAAAATTAATTAATGTAATATAACCCAATTATTTTATAAATTTAAAAATCTGGCAAAATAATTGAGGATATAAAAAATTCATAGGTATTGAATTACTATTTTCATACATTCTACTTTGATGTCCTAATATGCAAAATTTTTTTGCGTTTTACTTTGAAAAAAGGAAAATTTCAAAAAATTACACTTTTGCAATATTTTTAGGATTATCTCGCAAACTATGTAGTAAGCGAAAAATTATAAAGAGACAAAAATTGAAGCCAATAAAAAAATACAAAATTCTCATTTGATGTCAAAAATTAATTTATTTATAAAAAAGTAGCAGCCCTCCAAACTAAGAGAGTGTAAAAATCATCACATTCTTAGTATTTGAAATTAGTAAGTTGTAAAATATGCTCTAATTTTGGAGGGTTGTAACTTTTGAATAAACACATTTACGATTTTAAAACTCAAACAAACATTGAGTGATTTTTTATAGTCTTAAATTCTTGTACCTTAACACTTTTACGCTAACCAGTTTTCGAGATAATCGCAAAAATATAAAAGAAGGTGTAATTTTTGAGGGAAACCCAACTTCAGAAAGGTTGATGGACTTTTAGTACGATAATTAGGGCTATAAAAACCACTAAGGTAATAAAATACATAATTTTTGTTTAATGTCAAAAATTGTAAATTTATTTATAAAAAAGTAGCAGCCCTCCAAACTAAGAGAGTGTAAAAATCATCACAATCTTAGTATTTGAAATTAGTAAGTTGTAAAATATGCTCTAATTTTGGAGGGCTGTAACTTTTGAATAAACACATTTACGATTTTAAAGCTCAAACACACATTGAGTGATTTTTTATAGACTTAAATTCTTGTCCCTTAACACTTTTACGCTAACCATATAGTTTTCGAGATAATCGCAGAAATATAAAAGAAAGTGTAATTTTTGAGGGAAACCCAACTTCAGAAAGGTGAGGACTTCTAGTAAGATAATTAGGGCTATAAAAACCACTAAGGTAATAAAATCCGAAATTTTTATTTAATGTCAAAAATTGTAAATTTATTTATAAAAAAGTAGCAGCCCTCCAAACTAAGAGAGTGTAAAAATCATCACAATCTTAGTATTTGAAATTAGTAAGTTGTAAAATATGCTCTAGCTTTGGAGGGTTGTAACTTTTGAGTAAACACATTTACGATTTTAAAGCTCAAACAAACATTGAGTGATTTTTTATAGTCTTAAATTCTTGTCCCTTAACACTTTTACGCTAAGCACATAGTTTTCGAGATAATCGCAAAAATATAAAAGAAAGTGTAATTTTTGAGGGAAACCCAACTTCAGAAAGGTGAGGACTTTTAGTATGATAATTAGGGCTATAAAAACCACTAAGGTAATAAAATACGAAATTTTTGTTTAATGTCAAAAATTGTAAATTTATTTATAAAAAAGTAGCAGCCCTCCAAACTAAGAGAGTGTAAAAATCATCACAATCTTAGTATTTGAAATTAGTAAGTTGTAAAATATGCTCTAGTTTTGGAGGGTTGTAACTTTTGAGTAAACACATACGATTTTAAAGCTCAAACAAACATTGAGTGATTTTTTATAGTCTTAAATTCTTGTCCCTTAACACTTTTACGCTAAGCACATAGTTTTCGAGATAATCGCAAAAATATAAAAGAAAGTGTAATTTTTGAGGGAAACCCAACTTCAGAAAGGTGAGGACTTTTAGTATGATAATTAGGGCTATAAAAACCACTAAGGTAATAAAATACGAAATTTTTGTTTAATGTCAAAAATTGTAAATTTATTTATAAAAAAGTAGCAGCCCTCCAAACTAAGAGAGTGTAAAAATCATCACAATCTTAGTATTTGAAATTAGTAAGTTGTAAAATATGCTCTAGTTTTGGAGGGTTGTAACTTTTGAGTAAACATATTTACGATTTTAAAGCTCAAACAAACATTGAGTGATTTTTTATAGTCTTATATTCTTGTCCCTTAACACTTTTACGCTAAGCACATAGTTTTCGAGATAATCGCAAAAATATAAAAGAAAGTGTAATTTTTGAGGGAAACCCAACTTCAGAAAAGTGAGGACTTTTAGTATGATAATTAGGGCTATAAAAACCACTAAGGTAATAAAATACGAAATTTTTGTTTAATGTCAAAAATTGTAAATTTATTTATAAAAAAGTAGCAGCCCTCCAAACTAAGAGAGTGTAAAAATCATCACAATCTTAGTATTTGAAATTAGTAAGTTGTAAAATATGCTCTAGTTTTGGAGGGTTGTAACTTTTGAGTAAACACATTTACGATTTTAAAGCTCAAACAAACATTGAGTGATTTTTTATAGTCTTAAATTCTTGTCCCTTAACACTTTTACGCTAAGCACATAGTTTTCGAGATAATCGCAAAAATATAAAAGAAAGTGTAATTTTTGAGGGAAACCCAACTTCAGAAAGGTGAGGACTTTTAGTATGATAATTAGGGCTATAAAAACTACTAAGGTAATAAAATATGTAATTTTTGTTTAATGTCAAAAATTGTAAATTTATTTATAAAAAAGTAGCAGCCCTCCAAACTAAGAGAGTGTAAAAATCATCACAATCTTAGTATTTGAAATTAGTAAGTTGTAAAATATGCTCTAGTTTTGGAGGGTTGTAACTTTTGAGTAAACACATTTACGATTTTAAAGCTCAAACAAACATTGAGTGATTTTTTATAGTCTTAAATTCTTGTCCCTTAACACTTTTACGCTAAGCACATAGTTTTCGAGATAATCGCAAAAATATAAAAGAAAGTGTAATTTTTGAGGGAAACCCAACTTCAGAAAGGTGAGGACTTTTAGTATGATAATTAGGGCTATAAAAACTACTAAGGTAATAAAATACGTAATTTTTGTTTAATGTCAAAAATTGTAAATTTATTTATAAAAAAGTAGCAGCCTTCCAAACTAAGAGAGTGTAAAAATCATCACAATCTTAGTATTTGAAATTAGTAAGTTGTAAAATATGCTCTAGTTTTGGAGGGTTGTAACTTTTGAGTAAACACATTTACGATTTTAAAGCTCAAACAAACATTGAGTGATTTTTTATAGTCTTAAATTCTTGTCCCTTAACACTTTTACGCTAACCAGTTTTCCAGATAATCGCAAAAATATAAAAGAAAGTGTAATTTTTGAGGGAAACCCAACTTCAGAAAGGTGAGGACTTTTAGTATGATAATTAGGGCTATAAAAACTACTAAGGTAATAAAATACGTAATTTTTGTTTAATGTCAAAAATTGTAAATTTATTTATAAAAAAGTAGCAGCCTTCCAAACTAAGAGAGTGTAAAAATCATCACAATCTTAGTATTTGAAATTAGTAAGTTGTAAAATATGCTCTAGTTTTGGAGGGTTGTAACTTTTGAGTAAACACATTTACGATTTTAAAACTCAAACAAACATTGAGTGATTTTTTATAGTCTTAAATTCTTGTACCTTAACACTTTTACGCTAACCACATAGTTTTCGAGATAATCGCAAAAATATAAAGGAAAGTGTAATTTTTGAGGGAAACTCGCCTACAGAAAGATGAGGACTTTCAGTATGATAATTAGGGCTATAATTACCACTAAGGTAATAAATACATAATTTTTGTTTGATGTCAAAAATGGGTAAAAGGTAGGGGAAATGTAAAAGGTATGGGAAATGTGAAAGGTAGGGGAAAGGTGGGAAAGTTAAGGACTTTTAAGTATGATAATAGGAGCTATAATTACTACTTAGGTAATAAAATAGGGTTTCAGCTGTTGTAGGTCATTTTGTTCCGGCTTGAATACTAAATGCACTGGACTATAAGAGTTATAATCTAAACTTTTTATATTTTTATATTTTTCTTTTACGTACTTCAACTTTTAAAAGTACATTTCCTTTATAATAATTGTTGTAAAAGCTCTTAATATCTCTCAACATCTCTTCAGACCAGAGCAAAGCTTTTGAATCAATTCATTATCGTGTAATTATTCTTCTTCATTGACGGCAATGCAATTGCAATTCAAAGCGCATACTGTTAATAAACATTAGTTACTCGTAAGTACTGTTATAGTTAACGATAACATCAACATCAAAATCAGTTATTAGCAAAAGCTTACAGTGTGTGAAAATATTTAATTTTAAAAAAAGATTGTAGTACTTGTTGAACTTTCTTTAATAAGACTTTGATTTATGTACATTTAAGTTTTTGTAATTGTTGGAATATACACGTACGCACACAATGTTTTATTCGTCTGAAGAAGAGGCACGAATAATAGGAAATTCCCTAACTCAACATGTTTAAAAACACTAAATTAATTATTCTAAGTGCAAATTTCAATCAATACGAAACAAAGTGAACCAACAACCCCTCTTTAATGATGATAATAATAATTATTATAATACTAAGCCCCTAAGGAAATTTTATATCAGTGGCGGCTCCTGATCTATTTGTAGTGGAACAACTGCTCGACCCGATGTTTCAAGACTTATAACAATGAGGTAGGTACTCTAAAGAACACAAATTAGTGGCTGAAGTCTTTGTGAACTATTGGTCATCCTTCTTCTAGTGCAATATTGGTAAGAAAATAACCCAGGAGTGGTCTGAAAGTTCCATTGACTCGAGCTGCCAACAACAAGTCCTGATTTTTCTAGTCTCTCGCCCTAATCGCCCCTGTAATAAACTCGTTTCGTAATAATTACGTTTTTACAGATTGTTCAGTTATACTTTAATGAGAAAATAACAAAACGATGTATAAAAAAATGTTGATAATATCGTAAAAAAATTCTTTGTGAACACGCAAACAGAAAAAATAAAATATTTGTTGGTTGATAAGTTTTATTGTTGAAAAAATTTTTTTCTTTGTTTCCAAAGTCATTAAATGTGGTTCGACAAAACAATCGAATGAAGTAGTACCTAGGTTTTCAGTTTACTTAAAAATTATGAGAGAAAATGAGCTTAAAGTACAACAGTTATTGCTTTTATAAGTTTTAAGAGCCTAAAAGCGCTTTTTAAAGTAGCTTTTTGTTTCACGTGAATCTTTTGTCTAAACTATATTGTTTTCTTTGCCAATTGTTTATTTGATGTGAGAAAATGCGTTTTTCAATTGCACACGAGTGTGTTGTTGACACAATGTTAGTATTTTTTTTTTAAAACGTTGAAGTGAACTTGAAGATAAATTGTTCACTCTTTACTCCTTTGACTCGTGAGCGCTAGGACACTAAAGAGATTATAATAATACAAGGTGTTGTATTTGTATGGTCAACTAAGGCAGTTGGAACAAAAGTTTTGGATGTTTCTGA
This sequence comes from Malthinus seriepunctatus, assembly GCA_963924605.1. Classification (NCBI taxonomy): domain Eukaryota; kingdom Metazoa; phylum Arthropoda; class Insecta; order Coleoptera; family Cantharidae; genus Malthinus; species Malthinus seriepunctatus. The sequence continues at coordinate 21,300,369 of OZ004604.1, forward strand.
AATAAAATTTAATCCTCTATAATTTATTATAGAGGTAAAATTAAAGTAATTGCAGTCTTTAAGGAGCTACAGTGACATTTCGGAGAGACGTCGAAAGTGTATGGAAATGAGTCAACTCATAGTTTGTTCTTTCTTTGTTGTATTTGTACTGGTCAACTATAATGCAGTTGGAACAAGCGTGTTGGATGTTTGTTAAAAAAAAATTTATCTTCTTTAATTTATAACAGTTCAGTTTCTACAAGAATTCGAAAAACTTAATACTTTATAAAATGAAAAAGATTTAAAAAAAAATGGATTTGTAAAACTTTTCTTTTGTGTCAGAAATGAAAATAATTCTGTTTATTTATAGGCCAATTGCACGACAAATTTTGTTGCATTTTTATTAAATTAGAAACGTACCACTAAAAGTATAAGGGGTCAACTACCCTTTTAGATATTATTTGGCTTTGTTCCAAAAATAGTTAAAAAAAAGGGTAAAATAAAACCAATTTAAACGTATTATTGAATAATTTATTAAATAATATTACCAAAACAGATAAAAATCAATACTTTCTAGTAGTAAATTCAAAATGAGAGGTCTTAATTTGAAATTTAATTAGTATTTAAAGATAAACTTAATTGCTACAAATAGGGGACGTTTAATTTTCCCACTTGGAATAATTACCTACAAACTTGTCATGATAGAAGAAATAATCTATAATTTTTAAATTATAAATTTTTTTGTACTAATTGAGCTTGAGTTATCACAAAAAATTGCTTATTAAAGCTCAAAATATAAAATTTTTAAAACTTTTTAAAAATGTAATAATTTGATCTGTGTTAGGTATCTTTTAATAACTGTAAATATTTTATGTACCTAGTTTTACATTGAAAAAACTTATTAAAATTACAAAATTTTAGTTACTTTTGTAACGAAAGCTTACGCCATCTATTTCACGTAGACAAGTACTAACTATCTATAATTTGACGAAGCAACTCTAGATGGCACAGTTTAAGTATAATAACAGAAATCTTTGTAAGTGTTGTTGACTATAACTGTAGATGGAGCCACTTAGCGTAACCGAACTGAAGATTGATTTTATGATAGTACTCTTAACGCCATCTATGTAACATAACCAAGTACTAACTATTTATAATTTTGTGGAAAAATTATATAGATGGCATAATCGCGTAGGTATAATAACAGAAATCTGTATAAAAGCAACTAACTTTATTGATAGAGTCATAAGTTTCGTTGTTAGTTTAAAATTGGGAATTTAGATTGTTTTTTTATTTTTTTTGTATACTTATTTTGACGAAACTTTCGCATATATTTATGTTGAGGGATGAATTTTAGGAAAACGAATTAATTTTTCTTATTTTTCCAAAAAATTAAATTGTGACAATTACTAGGAATGTAGGAATTTAATCATTGCTAGACCATTATACTACCTTATCAAGATCACTAATTGTTACTTTTGTATTTTCTTAGTATTTAGTCACCTAAAAATCGAATTTTATGTTTTTGCAATAATTAGAGTCGAACGTGGTAGAACTAAATTCTTTTAAGGATAGATTAAGAATAGCAATTTTTTGTTCACGAAACGCTTTATTTTGAGTCTCTAATAATGTACCAAGTTTCAACCTCTAATTTGAATATTTGAACGGTTACAATCCCTAAAAGACTAAGGGCGGTTCCCACCAACTCTGATTAACTAGTTCACCATGGTTAGTAATAGCAAAGACCATATTATACTAACCATGGTTAAGTAGTTAATCTGAGTTAGTGGGAACCGCCCTAAGGGGTCATTCGTGCTGATTAAGAATAAGAACAAGAATGAGCAAAAAAAGTTCAGCTATACAGAAACCAATGGTACAGTTCACTTTGGTTTCCATAACGATATAAATATTTCTACTCTTATGAAACTTCGACTAATTTCGGCACATTTTGTGATTAATAAGAATCCATGATTATAGTAGGTACACCCGCTCATTTAATATTAGGATTAGGTACTTTTGCTTTTTAGTTGTCACTTTATATCAGCTGAGCTGAACCACAAGAGCGCATGCTTGTTTTCTACAAGAGCAAGTTGAGCATGAACCGTGTGTCTACGACAATTCTACGCCTATTCTTGTTCTTATTCTTACAGGGAGCATGAATGATCCCTAAACATTGTCAACGCCAAATAAAGTTGGAGCAAATTCAAAGTAGGAATTATGGATTTTGGATTATTAGTAGAGAGGGAGCAAGCTCCCAGCACTTGGCCCACTTGTTTGGGCCCATTGTACAACCTCCAAGCAGCCTCCCCAGGCCCATCAGGTCGCAAGCCATCCCACTTTTAGGATGTACTCCAGAGCTCTAGCGAGAGGAGTGGCACTTATTCTGGCCATGTCGAGCCAGAAGTCCCCCAACACGGTAGACGCTAGAGCTTGACACTGACAAAGCACGTGTTCAGCGGTCTCGTTTTCGTTATCGCATGTTTGTCATGTGGGAACATCTACTATTCCCAGTGTCTGAAGATGCTTATTTAGCCAACAGTGTGCCGTGAGTATTCCTGCAATTGTTCGTATATTTAGACAGTAGTTTGCAAGCTTTCTGGAGGGAGCTGGTATGGAGTTTTTGCTCAGGCGACAGCTTGCATTATTTGTTCATCTTGTGGTGTGTATTAGATGAGTATGGTTCTTAAGGAGGACATGGGCAAGTTTTAGGGCTGGTTTTATGATTGGTTCAAGGCCATAGGGAAGGCCACTTGAACCTTTCTTGGCCAGCTCATCTGCTTTTTCGTTAACCTCATTTCCTTGATTTCCTTTGACACAGCTAAGGCTAATGATCTTATATTTGGATATCTGGTTCAACGTCTTCACGCACTCCAAAAGGAGGTCGGAGATTATGTTGCAAGTGTTTAGAGCTTGTAGACCAGCTTTGCTGTCCGATGATCTCAAAATCATTTTATTGTGTATTTTCCTATCTAGGATTATATTAGCGCTGTCTAATATACCTATCAGGTCTGTTTGAAAAACCGAAGCATATTTGCCCAGCGATAAACTGCTTTTGAGAGCGAGCTCGGGTGAGTACACACCCGCTCCCGTTCTATGTTGTTTTTTTGACCCATCAGTAAATATTGAGATATATGCTTTGCTGGTTTCTGTTGGATTCAGCACAATTAGAAATTTTCTATTGAATATATATTTAGGAGTGATATGGTCTGCATCCATCTCCAAAAGATAGCTCTTTAAAGCATTCCTCGAAGATTTTGGCATTTTCGTAGATTCCATATCTAATAGACCACAGTCCCCATCCTCGCAGTCAAAAGGCGGCTCTAATTGCCATCTCCTGCACATGTATGGGATGTCCAGTGGAGGGAGACAGAGCAGTGCCTCCAGAGCCAGACCAGATAAGAGTTCCATAGCAAATCTTGGGTCTAATGATGGCGGAGTAGAGCCAGAGGGAAACTTTTGGAGAAATACCCCATGTCTTGCCCATTGCTCTACGACACTGCCAAAATGCCAGGTATACTTTATTTAACTTGTTTCTAATAATAATGGTAAGGATGACGGTATATGATTTAGTTGCGATTTCTTAAAAACAAAAATCTGTTTTGAAACATAATTTCGTTACAACCCTGGATACGATTGTTTAGTTTATCAAATTTCGTGGAATTAATTAATAAAATGGTATATTAACTAAGCCATTGTAAACGGATTATTTAGTAGAAAGTAGCGAAATTTGAATGCGCTATGCGTTGTGTTATAAACTTTACAATAGTTGGCTTGCTGATAATTTCAAGTATGATTGTGTTAACAGTTGCCCTAAAAGGTGTCAAACCGCCACTAAGAAAAAATGCCATACCGACAGCAAAAAATGGTGTCAAACAAACAACAAAAAAAAGCGTCCAAGAAACAACAATGGAAAGTGTCAAAGAGACAACAAAAAAAACTGACAATAAACCAGAATATGCAAGTGATAACCCGAATAAAACTGAAGCGTTTTGTAAAAATTTTAAACTAAACCTAGCTAGAAAGAAAATAGACGTGAAAAATTACGCGTGGAATGATTATTTACCATTACAAGAGGTAATTTAATTTATCTTTTTGGTGGTTACTTGGAGTTTTCTAATAGAATATGTTCTAGCTTTATGAATTAATGGATTATTTCACAAAGAAATACGATAATGTCAGAATAGTTGATATAGGAAAAAGTTATGAAAATCGTACTATTAAGGCTGTTAAAATTGATTTTCTAGGCAGCACTTCTAAGTCGAAGAAAGCTATAGTTATAGAAGGTGGTCTGCGACCAAAAGCTTGGTAAGAAACTCTTTTTCCCGACTACCATGTAAAACCTCGTAAAACTATTATAGCTGTAACGTGTAATGTAATATGACGTGTACTTAATTGCAACGTGGACTTTTTTCCTGATAGGTACAATTCGTGCCCACAAACGTCACGGTTAACCTTGTATGATAAGGTCATTTTCACAGTTAATCTTGCACTGAGTCGTCTTAAAATCATTTCGAGGGTTATTTTTTTAGTGATCCAAGGCTGAGACGTGAGGCTGGGAGCACAGAGTAATAATTAGGGGGCGGAATTTAAGAATTTGGCATTTTTTAGGAAAGCCATGAAATTTTGGATAATACCTAATTGCAGTTCACACTTTTATTGATGTTTTTAGGCCAGCAATTACTACAGCAACTTACATAATGAAAGCATTATTACAAAGCAATGATCCAGATGTACAGTACTTCGTAAAACAATATGTATGGTATATTGCTCCCGTTTTAAACCCTGACGGTTATGTCTCCACTTGGAAAGAGGTTGAATTTACACTTAAACAGTCGTATTAACTAGAATGTTAATCACTTTTCTTAATCTAGGGCCAACGCTGTTTGATGTCAAATATGAAACCTTATGGCAAATGTGTGGGTGTTGATCTAACTGGTAATTTTCCATTTCGATTTTGGTACTCTACACCTAAGGAAGATTGCACTTCCCACTTCCATGGATATGCTCCACTTTCTGAACCAGAAACTCGTGCTTGGGCTACATTTTTAACAGATCTTCCACAAGAATTATTTGCATATTTCAGTATAGTAACATATGGTCGTAAATTGTTATATCCGATGTATAGTTCTCGTAACACAACAATGGTGTGTAAGTTAACTTTGGTTTATTTTGAGATTGGCTATATATTTGTTTACTTCCAGTTGGCTTTTGCTGAGAACGCAGTGAAGCTGCTGAAAGACAAACGTGATGTAGAATTTGAAGCTACTAGATACAATTATCGTACGTTACAGAAACTCTGATTATAAAGAACATTTTTAAGTAATACTCACAGGTACTTGTTTTAGTTTACAGAGGCTCAAGTGTTGATTGGGTAGATCAGAAATTTCAAAATGCGACTTTAGTTTATGGTATTGAATTACGTGGTGGTACTTGCGACGTGCCACCTAAGGATATTATTGATGGGGCAGCAGACGCTTTTGAATTGATAATAAATCTTATTTACCAAGGTGAACCCCCAAGATCGCTCTATCCAATACATCTGAATTTAGATTAATTACTCTCCTTCATAAAAATAAACCAAATTTAATAATTGAGTATATTATAATAAAATATATTAAAATAATAAATATATTAAGTTTTTGTGAATTTACACTTTAGGGGAACGAAACGTAGCATGTTGTCTAGCACGCACATAAATCTATTATTTGAAACTATTTTCAGTTAACAAAACGCTTCCAGTTAAACCGGAAATTCCACAAATTCTATTAGCAAATAATAATCGAATTTTGTGTTTTACTAATTATTTATTAATAGTAGAGTCGAACTAAATTTTTTTGAGAATATACCTATTGTAGATAGAAATTCCTTTTAGGTTCCTAATTAATTATGTCTGAAGTTACAAATAACCCCCCTATAATTAGTTAGAACCCTTTTTTGAAAAAGAACGGTATATGATTTAGTTGTGATTTCTTAAAAACAAAAATGTGCTTTAAAACTCATAATTTTGTTACAACCCTGGACATGATTGTTGAATTTATAAAATTTCCTGTAATCAATTAATAAAATGGTATATAAACAACGCCATTGTAAACGGATTATTTAGTAAAAAGTAGCGAAATTTCAAAGCGCCATGCGTTGTTTTAAAAACTTCACAATAATTGGCTTGCTGATAATTGTGTTAACAGCAGCCAAATATGATGTTAAACCGCCACCAAAAAAAGATGCCAAACTAAGAGGAAATAAAGGTCCCAAACCACTAGCAAAACAAAGTGCCATAGAACCAGGATTTGGAAGTGAATCATTTATTTAAACACGACCCGGATAGAAAGAAAGTAGAAGTGAAAACTTATGCATGGAATGAATATTTAACATTACAAGAGGTAGTTTATCTTTTTGGTGGTTACTTGGAGTTTTTCAATGGAAAAAACAATTAAATCATCATGTTTTAGATTTACGAATTAATGGTTTATTTCACCAAGAAATACGATACGAGACAGAAAGTATGCAATTTGCATATTGGTAAATTTTCGTAGAAAAGCAATGAAAATTTGGATAAAACGGACGCACGCACAACGCACCCAGGTCCCGTATAGCTGAGTAATGACCAGAATTGACCACCAAGGGTATTACAGTAGCAATTATGGCTCTGTCTGGAAGATGACGGAGACCGTCCCCACCATTAGGAAATTTATCACAATCTTAAAGCAAGACGTCGCACCTAGAGTCCTTAAGCCGCAGCACTTATTTTTATCTATTTCCTATCTCTTCATACTCTCATTCATATTTCTATTTTTCTATTCTTTAATTTTCTCCGCCCCTGCATCATTTGCAGTAAAAAAAGTATCGGGAAAAGTTTCGTAAAAATAGATTTATTTCAGATAATACTACAAAACCTTGAAATTCTTCAAGGTACATCCCTTGAGTGTAGACAGACTTTTGCCAGCGTCTTTTCCACGACTCAAAGACTCCCTGGTAGGCGGATTCCGGAAGGTCCTTAAGGGTACGCGTGCAAGCTTCTTTGAAGGCACTTAAGGTCCCATGGTAGTGTCGTTTAAGGAAGGATTTCACTTTTAGGAATATAAAAAAGTCTGCTGGGCCAAGTCAGGACTTTAAGGGGGTTAGTGAATCGTTGCGACGCCGTTTTGCGTCAGGTAGTCTGTCACTTTGGAGCAGGTGTGACTTTTTTGTGTGCATCATCTTATCAATGCCAATTCGATCTCCGATTCGCACACTTATTCGAGGGTCCGAATTCAGCACTTCACGCACACGTTGCACGTTGTCGTCGGTTCTTGTCGTCGACGGCCGTCCAGCGCGGGACTCGTCCTCTACATTCCCTCGGCCATCTTTGAAGAGCTTGTGCCACTCATAAACTGCAGTTTGTGACATGCTTCCATCCTTGAACATTTGGCGAATCATGTCCAACGTCTCCGTACCTGATTTCCCCAGTCCAACACGGAATTTGTTGACGTACCGCTGTTTAATTGTTTGCTGCATTTTGAGCTTGCACCGAGTCGCTTGACAGGGGTGCACTAAAAACTCAATCTAGCCTAAACAACCGCTCGTAGGCGACTCGCGCTTGACGCGTTTTCAAGAGCAGACACTCACCACCGAGCCCGCTCAGTGCGAGTTCGCTGCGACGTACAGTCACTTCAGGAAAAAATTGTTTCCGATACTTTTTATACAAACCCTGTATTTTATCAGTTAACAACGTCTTCTTACCTTTAAACTTTACTTCAAGGTAATGTTACTTTTTAAGTATCAATTTAGAAAATTATTATTAAAAATAATTAAATATGCAGGTTAAATTACAACACATACTTTTGGGTAATCAATTAATTACTAATATTTAGTTATTTGCGTTTAATTGTACTTATTTGTTGACTCACTTGCAATTATTATTGATTTACGATCTATTTATATCAAGTTATTATTTTTTTTATTATACGATTGTTACAATATTTTCAAAAATTAGTTGCTAATTGAAGAAACTATTACAGTTAAACAATGAACCTAATCAATTTGAAATGAAAATTTATTAAATTGATTGTAATCGATTTAATAACGAAGACCTGGGCGGAGCCAATATATTGCGTAGTTAAATGGAGGAAGCGAGTACCTTCTCTTTATCTCGCTCACTCTCTATCACTAAAACTGATGCGACCCTATGCGACCGGTCACATTTTCTTGTAGCGCATTGGCTCCGCCCTGGCCTTTTCTATTAAGTCGAAGTGAAGTCGGGGAAGCACCTATAACAATAAGTTGCATCTGTATTTTTTTAATTATACTTACCTATTTATTTCAATATAAAAATATTAATGTAGAGAAGCCCTGTATATTTCTAAACCTTCTATTAATTAATACTTACGGAAAAGCCCTGTTATGGACACATCAAAATTTTTATAGAACCAATTAATAAAAGGATATATATAATAGCCTCATTATTATGAATTATATTTAAATGTAACGAAACCAAAGTAACATGAATTTTTTTCTGTTGATCGGGTTTACGCTATTTTCAAACTTTATTTCATTATCATTATCACAAACAGAAGATGACGATTATCCAGAAGGTTCTTGTGTAGGAAGTAATAGAATTAACAGAGAGTTTATAAATGTGGAAAATTACCATTATCAAGATTATCTACAATTAGAAGAAGTAATTTATTCTATATAAAAAATTTAATTTAAATAATCATATTTTTAGATTTATGACTTAATGGCACACTTGGGCAAGAATTCTGAATACGTCAACACGATAAATATTGGAAAAACGTACGAAAATCGTTATATCAAGGTTTTGAAGATTGATTTTAATGGTTCGAATTATAGGCCAAAGAAAGCCATAGTTATAGAAGCTGGCTTGCGCCCTAAATCTTGGTAAGAAAAATGTCTTTTTGAACTGAGCGCATTCAGACCATAGAACAATTCTTAGTCTACGTGCTAAAATAGACTGAGCGATCAGTCAGCTCTTGCAAAGTGTTCTATGGTCTCCATGCGCTCACTGTTCTATTTGGATTTTTCTAAACGTTTTCATCTTCAATGCTGTCAATAATTAAAATGTTTACACTTTCTTCTTCTGGTGCAAATTTTGAGCTGAACCTCAAAAGTTTATTGAGCTTGAGCTTTAAATTGCAAAGTGCAAATTTTGAGCTGAACCTCAAAAGTTTATTGAGCTTGAGCTTTAATTCCTTTTTGGGACACACCATGCTATAAAAATCTAATAAAAACACTCTAGGGCAAACCTTAAGAATAAATAAGATGATTTCAAGTTCTTAGTGATGTTTTTTAGGGCATCAATTGCTACAGCTACATACATAATGGGCCAACTAATAAACAGTGACGATCCAGATATAAAATACATTGCAAGACAATATGTATGGTACATTGCTCCAGTGTTAAATCCAGATGGAAATGCTTACACTTGGCAGGTTAAATTTACACTAAAATGTAATGATCTATCTCTAATTCGTTTTAATTCAGGAGAGTCGTTGCTGGATGTTTAATAGAAAACCCTACGGCCGATGTGTGGGTGCTGATCTAACTCGTAATTTTCCTTACGATTGGACTTACGTTGGACGCGATAAATATTTTTGTCGCGGTCCATTTCATGGACATTATCCACTTTGTGAATTGGAAACTCGTTCGTGGGCCACATTTCTAACAAAAATTCAACAACCCCTGTATGGGTATTTTCAATTTTTGACTTACGGTTCCAAATTGAAGTATCCCACGAATGCACGTAATGGAAAATTGGTATGTAGTCATTTTTCTCATATTTAAGGTTGACTACATTGGTTTATTTTTAGAGGAGGTTTGGAATTAACGCACTGGAAGGGTTAAAACGCGCACATGGGGTCACCTTCGGTCTTAATGACACAAGTACGTTTCAATAAGTATATAATTTTTTAAATTTTTTTAACTCTTTTCAGACCTCACTGGTACAAGTGTAGCTTGGGTAGCACACAAATTTGAAGATATTGAGTTGGTCTATACTTATAATGTACGTGGTGCTAACTCGGTGTTACCACCTGAAGAGCTTATTCCAGCAGCGGACGAAATTTTTGAGTCTATTGTAAGTATTATTTTTCAAGCTCAACCTCCGGAATCAGAGTATCCAGTACACTTCAGTTAAAATTAAATATTTGTAATATCTTGGTACTTATATTAGTTTTATACGCTTGAGAAATACAAACTCTCGTCTCGCATAATAAAGAAAATAAATTTTTTTTTCTAAAATTGTAACATATATAAGCCACTAAGACTGTGTTCCATAATAAAAGCGAGCTTTGATAGGACTAACAGGACTTTTCACGTTTAGATTCACGTTTAGACTTTAAAAAATCATAACTCCGGTCCTGCTTCAAATAAGTAAACAAAATAAACGTCGTTCGATAGAGAACTACGATGTCTATAACTTCTTTACAACATGTCCAAAAATAAAAGCAATGACCGCAGCCGACTTTGAGAAAAACAATTTTTAAATTTTAATCAAATGTGGCCCCTAAAAAGTAAGCAATTTTGAAACAATTATACAAATTTATTAAATTGAAACTAAAGTCTTATATTTTGGCTATAAAATGCAATTTTCGGATTTTCATAATAATTTTTTCCAACTAAGTTATGAGGGTATCTACGGTATAGGAAGTATAATCCCATTCGAATGGGATTAGACTTAAATTTAAAAAAACGTGTCCTGATGATCCCTACGTAGATCCACGAATCCTCATCAACCCTTAGGTAGGTAGGTAGGTCTAGGTGTGTGTAAAATGATTAAAACAAATTCAAGTTTTGTAATGGGTATTATTTCCACAAACATCATGTTACATATTTGATTTTTTAACAAACAAAAAGTGCTAAAAGGAGAACAGTTGTTTTGTAATCAAGAAATTTGCCTAAAAAATCGTATCAACTTTTTAAGCATTTTTAATCCGTCAATTTTTTTGTTTTAGGTACACAAAATAGAAAATCTCTTTTAAAATGTTTTTTTTTTCAATTTTTTAAATATTATATTTTTTTCACAGTTTTAAAAAATTTTTAATCGTCATATCTACGGATTATAAATATATCTCTCAGATTAGATTTTGTAATAATATAGACTTACATTATACAATATGAACAGTTTGACAACATAGAAAAATATTTATGTTATACTATGTTACAAAACTCATCTGCCTTACTTAACTTCGTTAAAGGCACCTTTACATCATACTAAAAGGAATAAACTACAATCCACGCTTCCTAAACAGTAAAAAAATTAAACAATTACACAAATTGCATTTCTTTTGTCACTAAATTCATCTACTATTTATAAGGAAAAAAATCTACAGTATAATGTCAAGATTTGGCCACGTGGATGTGTTCTAACTAATGGCTAAAAAGCCATAACACCAAAACACTTACCTTTTTTCGATTATATTAATTATTATTCATTTTTTTTCTTCACAAATAAGCCTAATATAACATAGTACAGATATGCAAAGTTTTTAAATTAAAAATTACGCACAAATAAAAATAAATAAATATTTGAAAAAAACAGCCACTAACAAACAACAATCAAAAACATAATTTTCTCTACAATTTTCTTTTAAATATCGCATCACAAAATTTATAATATAAAGCCAACATATTTTAAGTTAAAAAGTTTACAATATTTATAACAAATAAACTTTTTTTTTTCGAAATACCCTTTATAAACAAAGCGGAACAAAATAAGCTTTCTTCAAGCGGCACATATCCAAAGCTGTAAAGGCTGGAATTTGTTGAACTATCATTCCCCATTCACCATATTAAAAGTGCCCCACCTTCCAACCCATGTTTGAATATGTCATACGTTTTTAAGTTTTGGGGGTCTTTTAGTACGTTGAATAAGCCACTTATTGGGATTTATTATACATTTTTTCATTTAACCTCTCTTTTGAGTGGATAAATAAATGAGTGAACAAAACCAAAAGTTTAAAAAACGATCCCAATTTATGGCGAGTAACTCACGCTAGACGCGAGAGGTCACGGGTTCGATACTGCAATAAACATTAGCGTCATTAAATTTGTTGCAAACTGCTTTACAAGCCCAGCTTGATCGATACTTGAGGTCGGTGCTCAAGAGGCCTTTAACTCTTAGTCAATTTACAACCAAAAAAAGTTGATATATATTTTTAACCTCATAAAAATTATTTTGGAAAAGGGAGAATGTTTAAATATAAATAGCCCTGTCAACGAACGGTCAAAAAATGGGTTATAAAAGACATGAAAAAGAATGGAATTTTTTTCTTCATGAATGTTTTTGAAGTAGTTAGGAGGTAAAAATACCAAAAGTCCCCGGTCCTAGCTATATGGCTAAGAGTGGGAGGGAGTGGAAAGGTTCCGTTTTTAGGGTTGTCGCTTATATCTCGAAAACGATGAGTCATAGAGAAAAAATTATTCTTAGCAAAATGGAAGCTTAACAAACTTCCTACAAGATTGCTTCTATTAATTTTTTCCCTATTCCTTATAGTTTTCGAGATATCCGCCCGCAAAAATTTTTAACTTCTTTCGAGCGTAAAATTTTTAAGAACGACTCAAAAAGATAAACGTGTAAAATACTCGCTGAGAGAGCTTTAAAAAATATATTGTGAGTTTATAAAAAGATTAAAAAAACTATTAATATAACATTAATCATCCAAAATTATTTGCCTAAATATTTCAAGACTAATTTATTAACCGTCAAAATTATTCTTTTGTTCCGCCTTATTTTTAAAGCAAATTTCGTATTACAAAAAATATTTTTTTTTGGTAAAATTTAACACACACTTTCGTCCATTAGTCCATTTTTTTCAAGAAGAAAAAAAAATACATAAAGACATACCAAAAACAAATAGAAATGTTTTAAAAGCTCACGAATGTTAAAAAAAAGTCTTACTTTTAGTTTTACATTTCACCCTAAAAAAACTAATATTTTATACAAAAAAATCAACCAACGAAGCTATCACAATATGGTATTATAAATTCATCTTAAATATGAAATTTTCAATTTTAAAACGATTGTCCATTGAAATATTGATAATAGATCTAATTTTGTCGGCTTTAATTTAATCCCGACATTTAATGAAGCATATTAAAGTAATCGAATCTCAAACTAATGGACGAATGGATTAACAAATAAATGCGCACATTTATACAGCGTGTCCACCAAAGAATGGATTTATTACATAAAATTATTTTAAACAGTTTTTCGAAAAAACACCGTCGATTCATATCAATTGTCACTTTATATTTAATTTTCTTTTGTTTATGACCAACCTTGCGACTTTGCCACAACCACTAAATTAATGATAACCGACTTGTCAGCCATCTTGGATCAAAATTTACATTCTCTATCTCCGCCTACGTGCGAAAATAGAGAGCGACGTTTAGATTTACATTCAAAATGGCCGATGACTTAGCAATTTTTACTATATAAATTACAGCTGAGTCGTCAGCCATTTTGTTTCAAATCCATCTCTGTCTACGTAATCCATAATGAGTAATTTGGGAACTGTTTTATCGGCCTTATAGCAAATGTCACTATGACAGTCAAACCAAAATGGCTGACGAGTCAGCTGTCTTTTATAAATAGTAGCTATTGCAAGAGTGATGACGTCATTAAATTTTTTTTAAACGTCAACAATATTTTTGATTATGCTCTTCGATAGAGCACACTTTCTTTTATTTAAAATGTTAAAAATTTTAAGTGGTTGCATCAGAAACGTTTCAAGAAAAATAACTTTAAGGTTAAAAAATCCGCCATATTGAAAATAACCTACATATTAAACGTTCCAATTGTTTTCATTTGCCATTTTAAAGTGCTCAAGAACTTTTTGGTTATTTAATCCATTTTTTCCTAATAATCAAGAGAGCATGTTAATCGTGGGTTGCTGCCCACACAGTGGCTAATTTGTCAAAGCAATTCTCTATGACGTCATTACATCACTGTCACAAAATTAGTCAATAAACAAAAGACAGCTATCGAAAATTGAAAGATAATGCGATACAGGCCTTTTCTCGAAACACTTTTATAACAATTTTATGTGCGGACACTCTGTACATATAGGATGAGTCGTAAATAAATACAGAAACTTGAAGACGAAACTTTTTTACTTATTTTGAGTACAAAAGGCCCTATGACCATATGCTCTAAACTGCTTTGTTTTCAACGTACAGGGTTTCAAAGAAGAACAAAAATATTAAATATTTTTAGATTCGCCAAGAGCGTGCGTATGGATAATTGTATTTAAGCTTTCAGTAAAATAATGGTAGGCTTTTACGTTTTCCAAAGTTTTCTTTTATACCCAACTGTAACTTATATTTTTGTTAAGCGATCTAAAGCTTTCGAGGTAAAAGAAGACTTGAAATTGAAACTGCAAATAATAATAATAGCCGTTTTTTATAGCGGGATCAACGGTTACTAAGCGTATGCCCGGCGTTATATTGAAGGTTATATGACCAGCATTGCGCGTTTAACCTCCAATTATTACCATAGATTATGCAGTATGCACCCATGTATTTAATTTTAAGATCAAGAGTGTCTAACTGACATGACGGGGATTCGAACCCAGGGCCTCTTGTTCCGTAGACTAGAGCCATACTATTGAACAACCATGGCATATAAAGTGAAAATAGTTCAGTTTTTGTTGGGAAACGGAATCTTATATCACAAATTAGTAAACTGTGAAGCACCAGTAATCAAAAAGAACATTAAAGTATTAGGGTGACTGTTGGCAATGGCCACATTCTCAGTCATGAGTGACGTACAGCGTACATAATCTGTATTTTAAAAACGGGACAGTTTAGAGCCTATGTTGTTGAGACCTATTGTATCTAAAATAAACAAAGATGTAACCTCCTCTTTTTTGTGAATTATTAAAGAATCACCCCTTAAATGGCAAATTAAAAACATTACATAACTATCCATAAGGTAACCAAATTTCTTTTAAAAAAATCACATATTTTTTCTATAATTAGGTACATCACATTCGCAATTAATATAAAAAGTTTTTTTTTTTAAATTAAAAAATCACAATTTTATTATAAAAAAAATAATTAATTAGTATGTTCGGCCAACGTTCGACAATAAAAATATTTGACAAAAATTCTGAATATCACAGAATAAATACTATAATATCTAATGGCTCGTATAAAAAGTCTTTAGATAGAAATATTTATAAATTTTCAAGTTTTTCTTCTTTTTTTTATTTTTAAGTAAATTACCATTCACGCCCGTCCAAGCACAGGTGTATAATCAAGATTTTCTTTATTATATAACGAGGCTTTTTGAATAGTTTAATTAATGTAAGGATGACACGCAAAGGTTACGCTTTGAAAATCGATATTTTGAAAGAAAAAAGAACCTTTTTTATTAGCACAAACAGGAACGGATTAGCTCAGCGGGAGATTTTTGTAATTAGTCAATAAAAATGCACGAATCGTCAAAGTCGTGCTCGCTTCCGATTAAATCGGAAGTTCCAGACGCTTTGAAAAATAGGTTTAAATATTCCACTTTTTTTAAAATTCTACGGTTATCAAATAATGTTCGCTCCGGTGTCAACGTCACGTCACCGTCATCAAACACCAATCTGATCATTTTCACCCCTTTTGAGCTAATGGGTTCGTAAGAAGCGTAAATGGTAATCACTTATCTTTAAAAGTCCTCCACTTATATTAATAATAAAACTTTTTTTGTTTAAGTAGTAAACTGTACAAAGGATTTTTGAGTTTATAAAAAGTTTAACGAATTACACTGCTAAGACATACCCGATGAAGGATCGTCACCGTCATTTTCCATATTATAATTTGACGTCAATTTATGCTTGGATGCCTTTTTGCGTGCCACTTTTTTGTCAAATTTCACGTTCTGTTGATTAACGGTTGTAGTTTCCTCTTCCTCTTCTACCCTTCGTCCTTCCCCTTCTTCCTCCTCCTCCTCGACGAAATTAATTTTTTGGGTATTTTTAACAAATACCGGTTCGGTATTAACGACGTGACTGCTATATCTTTGTTTATCCAAATCTTGAGATACGACCGGTTGAGTCGTTCTTTCGCTTCCGTCTATACTTTTATTAGATTTATTCGAGATAACTCTATTGTCGTGATTAGAATTCAATTCGAAATCTTGAATTGCTTTTTCATTCGGATTGATTTTTAACTTTGCTATGCGATTTTTAACAATTTGCAAGTGTCTTAAAACGTAATCTTCGCTCGGAGCGAGTTTGTGTGTCTTTTCTAAACACGTTTGGGCTTGTAACAATTTACCCCGTTCTACAAAAACTACACACAAGTTGTGCAAACCTTGAATGTTTACAGGATCCAATTCTAAAATTCTCTTGTAACACTAAAAAAGAAACAAATATTTTTAAATTGAAGTCACACTCGAGAGTAATGGATGAAAAATAATTGCTCAATGACCAAATTTTATGAACAAAAATAAAATTGAGATAAATGAAAAATTAATCGAGTTAACAATACTAGAATACTACTTCCAGAGGAGCGTGAATATTTGAAGTTCTCCTAGTGTAACTACCTACTGGCCCTCCAAATTAATTATACCCTTGGCAGGACACAGAACAGCTCTCAACAGCTCATCTATTGCTCATACTTTCTCTCAGTTCACGTGCTGTGCTATGGCCCTTCTAAGACTCTTAACAGAGAGCTCCCAACAGCTGATCGATTGCCCATACTTTCTCTCAGTCTATGTACTGTGCTACTGGCCCTGTCCTTACCTTTGACAGAACACAGAACAGATCCCAACAACTGATCTTATGCTCATACTCTCTCTAATCTACGTGCTGTACTACTGGCCATCCCAACGCTCATACTTCCAGTCAGTCTACGTGCTGTGCTATTGGCCTTCCCAATATTGTTTGCAGAGAGCTTTCAACAACTGATCGATTGCCCATACTTCCTCTCAGTCTACTTGCTGTGCTACTAACCCCTCCCATACCTTTGACAGAACACAGAATAGCTCCAGACAGCTGTTACATTGCCTTTACTTTCTCACAGTCTACGTGCTGTGCGAGTGGTCCCTTGACTGAACAGCTCCCAACAGCTAATCCTTTGCTCATACTTTCTATCTGTCTACGCCTTGAAATAAACATAGATAAAGTATAGGAAATAGATCAGCTGTTGAGAATGTTCTGTGTTCTTAGCCTTGTTCACACTTTATCCATTAGTATATTCACAGGTAATCGTAGCCTAAATGGGATACATCTCTAACCGCTCCTCATGCCCTCACGGTAAAATAAACAAAGAGAGAGAAGATCAGCGATTAGTCAGCAGCTGGTGGAACTGATTATTCTATGATCGAAATAACAAAAATACAGTTACCCATTATATCGACTTATTTGTACCGACTTTGTTATTGTAATTTTAAGTACGATTTCGCATGATTTTTAAATTTGTTTTGCTTTGTAGGTTTATAAAAAGAAATAATTTGACAAAGAAAGTAAAAAAATAAAGAACAGGTGTAATTTATTTGTTCCATTCATTTATAGGTTAGAATATAGTTTAGTTCATCATTTCAGTTAGACGGCAAATAAACTTATGATTAGTTACGTAACCCCAAGAATTTTCGTACACCCTGTATATGGGTTTTTCCACAGATTTTGCCTCAGTGTTGATAACTTATGGCTTTGTATAATTCATTCTTACTAAACCATGAATGCGCGCATATGCGCGCTCTATGTATCTCTTTCTCTATCCCTCTCTATCTCTGATAATCGCATGTACTACAGTCAAATTAGATGAAATAAAGGGCTAACCTCGGAATGAAAGTTAGAAAGCTAAATATTTGCATAAACTTTTATTTTGACGTTCTAAAGACTTGCTCAAAAGTCTCATAAAATCTGGTGTCCGCGTCGCTAGATATTCAAGGTCAAAGGTCACAAAAATCGTTTTTGTCCAAATATCTCGTTTCCTATGCATCATACGTTATTAGTGGTTATTACAAAAATTGTAGACCATAAAATTTTCTATAAATTTTATCTAATTCATTTTTTTGTACGATTAACCGTTCTGGAAACATAGCGCGGAGAGTGGGAGGCGAGGAAGCTTGGATAGGATATAGAATAACGTAAAAAACATCAACGATAGGTATAGGGAATGGTAATGCAAAACGATAGTAAATTTATTTCTGCATCCAAAACTGTCAAAAAATACAGGGTGTTCCATTTGAAATTAAAGTTTTTTAGGTTTGAAATTTCCTCTAATAGTCAGCAGTTTTTGAACACCTTGTAAATGAATAGAGAAAAATTTTAACATCCGAGCTTAGTCTAACATTCTTAGAAAAATATCTGAAAATTATGTAGCTCTTGTTATCATCATAACGTCAGTATGTAATTTTCAAGAAAGGCGTGCAAACATCACTATTTTTAGAAAATTCAATTTTTCTTAAAAACGGTTGAAAATCGGTAGAGGAACATGTTATAAAATTGGATTTAGAAATTTTCGTACAATTCATGAGTATAAAAAAAATATTTAAAATCAAAAATTTAGTGTTAGCGCGCCTCCCACTCTCCGCGCAATATTTCGAAAACGGTTAATCGCACAAAAAAATGAATTCGATCAAATTTGTAGAGAATTTTATGATCTACAAGTTTTATAGTAACCTCTAGAGACGTATGATGCACAGAAAACGAGATATTTACAAAAAACGATTTTTATGACGTTTGACCTTGAATATCTAGCGACGCGGACACGAGATTTTATGAGACTTTTGAGGAAGTCTTTATAACGTCAAAATAAAGGTCTATGCAAAAATTCAGCTTTCTAACTTTCATTCAGAGGTTAAATCTTTATTTGACTGGTGTAATGTATTATCTCATCTGTAAGTTTCATCCGACATCTCTACTCATCTGTCATTTCATCTTTGAATTGGACGACAGATTAGATGAAAGTTGGGATATCAGATGACTCTTTTTACCTCTCTACCTTCACTCCCTCTCTACCCTCACTATTTCTTTCCCTCTATCTCCTTTTCTCTATTTCCTAGGTTCCCTTGTCCCTATTATACCTCTCTCTATCTTACTCCCCCACTCGCTCTGTCTAACCCTCTTTTTGGCCTTTCTCTCTGTGTATTTCGGACCATACTGCGCATTACCTATGACAGGACGTGTGTTTTTTATTAGAGGATCGTATGCAGCGACTTAATAGTCTTTGAAAGCTTTTGATATTTGTGACAGGATGTCGCTGCCTTTGTTCGGTGTCGACCCTGGTGTCTCTTTGGCATTTTTGTTTCTTGGGATCGGCACTGTGAAGCACAGTTTCTTGTTAACCAAGTATCAATATTGCTTAACCGAGATTCAAAGTACTCGCCCTTTGTTTATTTTCACCTCTTCGTATGTAGTTAGTCTGTCTACTGCAATTTTAGGTCTCAAGTGTAACTAAATTGAGCTAGGAAGTTAGAGTAGATATTTTCTATTTGTAATTGCAACGACACCACTCTATAATGCTGTAGTTTACTAACTTCAAGACCTGTTCTAATATTAGTTAATAAGCAACTTGATCTAGAACGTATTATGTTGCTTTATGTTCGACTCAGCGCAAATTTAGAAAAAATACCAATTTATTGATCCATAATATCAATTATTACTTTATTAGGTATTTTATTTTTGTCAAATAAAATGCAAAGTTTATAACAAAATTTAAGTTAAAAATGTGTAAAGGGTGAATTAAATTTAAGGGAAGAAAAAATAAGATAAAGTATTTAATGTACTTACATTTTCGGCTGCATCTAAATCTTTAATGTTGTTTATGTAAATATCTCCGAGCAAAATAAGTCCTTTAATATGATCGGGGTGATATTTAACTAGTTGATTAAGAAAGGGTGCCGCTTCGAGCGGTCGATGGTCGTCGGCCAAAAGTAAAGCTAAATTAAACAAAGCGCTTCTAAAGTCAGCTTTTAAATGTACTGCTCTCCTAAACCAATGTTCGGCTTCTTCTATATTTTTGTCGTCCATAGCTAACATCCCTAAATTAAAATGCACCCTTTCGTTAATTGCGTCTTTGTGTAGTAACTTTAACAATCTCTCTCGTGCAATTTTTCTTAATTCGGGACGACCTAACTCTTGTAGAAGAATAGCTGAATTTAATAGTGCTTGTTCGTGTTCTGGGTCAATATCTAAAGCTTTATCCAAATATGCCAGCGCTTGAGACGCCTTGCCTTGTTCGAGAAATACAACTCCAAGCTAAAATCAACAAACAACAAAACAGATTTACTTATTTCTAAATTAAATCTTTAGTAACTTACGTTGTAATAAATATCGGGATTGTTGCTGTCGTACAACAAAGCACGTTCGTAAACTTCTTGAGCTTCCTTAGTACGATTCAACTTGATTAAAATATCGCCCCTATTGATATAAGCCTGTGTATAATCCGCTCTCATACTTATAGCTTGTCTGTATAACATGTCGGCTTCTTCTAAACGAGTCGAATTTTTTGAAATTAAATTAGCCAAATTTAAAAATACGTTTAAGTGATTTGGAGCGATTCGCGCTTGATACGATTCGCCAGGTTTCGCTTTAGGTAATAACGATTTCGCTCTTAAATAAGCGTCTT
This sequence comes from Malthinus seriepunctatus, assembly GCA_963924605.1. Taxonomy (NCBI): domain Eukaryota; kingdom Metazoa; phylum Arthropoda; class Insecta; order Coleoptera; family Cantharidae; genus Malthinus; species Malthinus seriepunctatus. Next base: position 21,320,910 of record OZ004604.1, read on the forward strand.
CAGCTTCTTTGAACATTTTTAGATGATTATAAGTTCGACCTACATTAATATGAGCTCCTACATCGTCCTCTTGGACGCTCACAGCTGTATGAAAGTACCTTAATGCTTCAGTATATTCTCCTTGACTTTCTAGAGCGTGTCCGACGTTATTAAATAACTTTGCGTTACGTTGATTTACACGCAGACCCGAAATAAATATCGAATATTCCGTTTCCCAATCCCAATTTCTAACGTAAGTTTTTGAAGCGTGTGTTAAAATTAAAATTGTTAGCGTTAGCCACGATAACTTTTTAAACTTTTTTTCGGCGCACATGCTCCAACCATACGCTATTAGCATACAAAAACCCATAGATGGCATGTATAATACTCTTTCGGCCACCACGAATCCCACAGGAAAAAATAAGTTTGATGCAGGTAAAAATGGTAGAATTAGAAACGCCAAACTCTGAAACAAAAATTTCTTTTTCACTCAATTTAATTTTAAAGTTTTGTTACCGCAAATAAATTTTAAGCATACTTGGCACTCAACAATTAATGATCGAACCATTTGTTCGACTTCAAGACTCGAATTGTTAGAAATCTAGGTTTCGCTTATTCAGAAATTGTTGTATGACAATTACATTTATTTAAATTCAACTAAACCTTGTTGACGTATTGGTAACTTTTTACTCTTAAAGTAAACTTAACGTAACTTTTGGGGCCTTTTATTAACTTGGCACACGCGCCAACTAAAATTGCTAAAACTGGCGATTTATGCTTTACCTCACATTCTTCCAATACCTGACAATAGTCACGTATTGTAAACTCGTGTACATTAAATTCTTGTACTACTTAATAATTGCATTAAATAATTTGCGTAATATTTCTACGCGTGACATATGCCCCGGGTCTGAAAAAGTCCGACCATGTACTGGAAGCAATAAATTCAAAAATCAGCGTTTTGTAATATTAAAAAACGCAACAACGGAAGAAGAAATTTAAGACAAACCTAGTCAAACCATTAATCAATTCGCTGGGACAGGTACATCATCAACTGGGTAATGAAGTAAATAAAGAAGCTCTAGAACAGAAACGTTACTAACTAGATAAAAAAATTTATCTCTGGGACAGGCTCATCACCAACAAGATAATAAAGAAGAGAAGGCTAAGTAACCACCAGCCACCGAGATGCAGATTAGTAGAAGGTTCAGTGGACTTACTAGATTGAACCGGGTTACTAACGAAGAGATTAGAAAAATAAGTGAACTGTAAGCCTGGGCTATGTAAAGGAGGAGCAAATTAGAATAGATGAAGACAACAAATTGGAGTGCAAAAGAAATAAGAGGCAGGCCTAGAAGGTAGTATTTAAAAAAGATAAACGAGGCCATATAGAATCAAGACTGTCGGAAGAAGAATAGAGAAATATCAGAAAAGACTAAAAAACTGGTTGAAAGCCGAAAGGCGGAGCCACAGATAACATCCTACAAAGCTTTCTGATAAGTTGATTCTACTCGTATTCAGCTAGCAATAGCTAACTCTGCATTCTATTTAGCTAGCACCAGCTAGCTCCGAAATATCAAAGCTAGCTTCACTTCCGCTTCTGAGAAAAGCCTTTTGTAGGCTAGCTTTTGTAGCCTCTTTTGAAGAGGCTAAGTTAAAGCGAGAATCCCTCTCCGATCCCGATTTTGAAATCAAACCAAAAGCTCTAGCTCTGTCATTTCTAGAGCTGGGGAGCTAGCGTTCTCTTTGGTTGCCAGTTCCCAATCTTCGAATACAAAATGCTCTATCCCAGAAACGGATGTGGAGCTAGTTTTAATATTTAGAAGATGGGTAATACTAGCTCAAGAGAATGCAGATCTAGCTTTTCAGAAATAGTCGTAAACTGAGTAGGGGCTAAGTTAACAAATCCGTATTAAAGAAACTGTCAAGCAAATGGAACTAATCACAATCAGTTACTTTGACTAATTTAAGTGTTGAGATACACTCGTCAGCTAGATCTGAAGATGGTGATGCTAGTAGGGCAACATCTATCATTCATCAGGCACGATAAGGGAAGTTTTAATGTTTGGAAGATGAGTAATGCTAGCTCAAGAGAATCCAGATTTAGCTTTTCAGAAAAGTTCATCAACCGAGTGGGCTTTAAGTTAACAGATCCGTATTCAAAAAACTGTCAAGCAAATGGAACTGGTAAGTTACTTTGACTAATTTAATTGTTGACATCCACTAGTCAGCTAGATTTGAAGATGGTGGTGCTAGTAGAGCAGCATCTATCATCAGTAGTCACCACAATAGTCCCTACCACCAGATCGATTATCTAAATAGGTAAAGACAGTTGGGCCTCTGAAAGAAACGTCCCCTGAATCCTCACTCACGTATCATACGTACGAATAAGTCCCAACAAAATCGGATTTACATCATCCCCCGAACCTTGTAAGATATATAACTGGCTACCGTGTCGTCAAGAACTGCACGAAAAAGGATTTGGGATCCAGTGAATGGTTGTGACAAGACAAATACAACTGATGCGACATTTGACGAAAAATGGATGGAGTGAATTGAAGGTATTTCGAAAATTTTTGCTAGAGTAGTTCCAATGAAAGAAAAGCACTACTCCGTGCAGATTTGGCCATGTGGTGGGCTTTTCTTTCTTTGGAACTACTCTACAACAACGAAACGTAGCTTAATTATAATGTGGCTTGCTTAGGCAGGATTACATCAGTTCTCGCCCAATTTAAAGGATTTTGTGGAGTAAGACCATATGATTCTGGTTAAAATTAACAAACTACAATAAAAGTGCAGATAAAAAGACGTCACCTTTAAAGTGAAGACCGGCACGACATTATTTAAAGAATTTAACTACAGTAAAAACGTGCCTTTTAGAACAGAGGTAGAAAATTTAATGTGAAGTGTTCAACGCACATGGAGTAAAATTCCAAAAACATTTTAAATTGAAAATTAATGAAATACCTATTTTCTTTTATTCGTTTGTATTCAACTGCGAAGCTTTTACATGTTAAAATCTGCTTCGTATAACTTTGTTGTAATTATTGTTCGACGCAGGAGTTAGTTACCATGTTGTATAAGGCTTTCAATTTACGTGTAATTTTATCGAAATATTGTTTGTTGATGTTATGACCCAACCCTAAACTTCATACCTTGTTTGCATCGTAACTATTACATTAAGGCTAACCCAAAAATAATTATACCTCCTTCAGTGGTTACATTTTCATGATTTTTATAGTTAAATGGAGGAATAATTTTGACTTATTCTACTTACTAGAATAAGATCAAAAATGTTTTTTTTTAAATGGACCGACAACAGGGTAAAAGGCAACATTAATTGTTTAAGGCCCAGTTTCATGAAAAAGAATTAAAGTTTAATCCGAGAATAAAAATTATATTAATTAATAAAAACGTAAACTTACCATTAATATGATTGTAGTTTGTTGTCTGTTGTCGTTAGTTAAGGCGACAAATATAAGAACTATTAAAAAGGCGTACATGGTTAAAGTGGCTAAATTTCTTGGATCCATCACAGACTGAACTAAAGGAACTGTACCCATAGTCCAATCACAACACAAGTCACAAGGAAACAACAATAACCACATATTTAAACTAATTAAATAATGATAAGTAAATTGTCTAACTGGTGTGTGGCTAACAGAAGCTGGATTATCGAATCTTGTAAATACGGGTAACTGAGAACCCATAATTTGTAATCTTGCCAAGAGCAAACACGCAGTTGTAGCGACGAGAACACTTAAACGTTTTGTAGCTTCACTAGACCACGGTAAATGATACGCACTTTTTCCCGTAATTACAGTTTTTAACATGTATTTGATTTCGGGAAGACGCACCTGCGAAAACAAAACACGTAATATTAATTAAAACCTTTTGTGTTAAAAGTTTAGATTTTACCTTTTGTTGTACGAAAACTTCGTAAACTGCACAAACTCCAGTGATCGTAATGCCCTGTTCTTTACACAACATCGCCGTAGCTACAAACATCATTGAAAACGACAGACACTTCCAATCTAAAATCAAAATTACTTTTGTTCATGAGGACATCAAAATAAGATTGTATCGAGAAGGCTTAGAAATACAAATGACACTGATTCTAAGGACTACAATAACGGTCTGGTTCTAAATATTTCCCAGCATTTGGATTATCTTCTTGTCCACTGTTCAGTCTTTTAACTCATCGAGTGCTTGTTAGTATAAATGACTTGTCAGCGTTCTGTAACTTCTATCTAGTTGTTTAAATTTTTTGCCTGATCAACTGCGGTTTAATTGTCAATAAGCTTAGTATGTATGTCCGTCGACGGTCGGTATAATAACTTATCAGTAGAGGGCGGAATATTTGTCGATTTTCGTAGGAAAGCCATGAAACTATCTTAAAATCGATTAATACTAACTTATGCATAATTTTTGCATATTTTGTAAAAAATATTTTTGTAAAAAAATTCTAAGTGAAAAGTTTTAATTTACTATTTTTTCTGATAAGAATTTCGATAAAAGCTTCGAAAACAATTTATGGAAAAATAGTGCATAGTTTAATTAAGTGCATATTTTTAAAAAAAGCATATTTTAGAAAAATATGCGCTTATTTAAAATAATATATATGCATATTTTTTTTTTAAATGTGCATTATTTAAAAACCAAACTGCATATTTTTAAAAAATCTAAAGAGGTTGTAACATATTTTTTTTAAATATGTGCATATTTTAAAAAAGTAAGTACATATTTTAACAATCTATATGCATATTTTATAAAACTCAAAAAAGTATGACATATTTTAAATATGCACTTAAATATAAGTGCATTATTGTAAAAAAGCATAAATATGCATATTGCAATAAATATGCCCGTTTTTAAAAAATATACTAGTAATTTTTAAAAAACTATGTGCTTGTTTAAAAAAATATATGCATATTTTACGAACCATTTAAAAAAAAATTTGTATATAATAATTAATAATAATCCAGCTTCTACTTATCTTTTATAAAAAAATATGCTTATTTATAAAAAAATCTAAAAATCTGACATTTAAAAAAAATTAGTAGGTACATTATTTAAAAAAATTTATGCATACTTTTAAAAAACTTATACCTAGTCTAATATTTCTTAAAAAATATATGCATATTTTACAACATATTTTTAAAAAATTGTGCACAATAATACTACTTATCTTTAAAAAAAAGATGCATATTTTAAAAAAATTAAAAAATCTGTGACACTTTAAAAAAATATGCACTTATTTTAAAATAATATGTCTCTACGCTCTCTACGTTATCAGTTTTTAATTATCTGAGTGGGTTTTTCTATTATTATAGGTAGGGTAGGTGGACCTAATTGTCTGGAAATCATGTCGTCATGTACCTAGCTGTTAGACAGTTTAGTTAGCTATCAAGTTTCCTAGAATTTTTTATCTGGACAACTGCGGTTTAATAGTTAATAATGGTAGCGCGTATGTCCATTATCGTGATTGTCTTAAAATCGTGTTGTCTTGCCGAGCTGTTAGACTGTATCTTCACTTGTTTGAGCACCTGAAATTTTAGTTTCACAATGTCCTGCTGTGACTCTGCAGGTTGCTAAACTTTGTAGTCGATATATCTGTCCACATGTCTGTTTGTTAACTAACCTACTAACTTATCCTTAGGTGGTTGGTTATCTAATAGCGTTCCTGTTTTACAGTCATATAATTTAGTGTATAGGGAGGAAATTATTTCCAGCTATTATCGCATTTTTGGTTAATGCCCTAAACGTCAGAAAAAATTATTTTTGTAATATAAAGCGTTACATTTTCAACTTCTTCATATTTCTACCCTATGCTTTTAAGTCTATCTTATAAAATCTTATTTTGCATGGATGGGCTATTGTATAAGTCACTTTAAATTCCCATAATAATGATAAAGAGAAACTGGGTTTTTTCTTCTTCTTTGGGAAAGAATAATTTATTAGAAAAAAATGGAGGTAAATGTAAAACGAAAGCCATTAGAGTCTAATTTGTGAATTGGCAAAAGCTACCGAGTTGGAAAACTTGGACAAGTAATTTGTCACATACCTGTGCTCTTTTTACTTTTTCCAGATTTGCTGTATAAAGTGAAAGCGGCCAAGAAAAATATCGACGATAATGTTTCAGCTCTTCCAACAACACCAGTTACCTGCAAAAAAAAACACAATGTTTAATTTTATAAATTTTAGTAAGTGCTTTAAATTTAATTTATAACGTATAATGGGGACACTTTTACAAAATGTAATGATTTATCTTTTAAGCCTAATACGTCGTTAAATTAATTTCTTTTTGAAAAGCGAAAAATTTGAGGTCGCACAAGTTGTATACTATTTGAGGTGTTTAAATATAACCAAAGATGCGTTACTTGTAAATTATTAGGTGATTTATTATCCTTTATTGTCATCTCGAGATTTAATCGTATAACTTATTCATTTATTCATATTATACCGAATTACGTCATTTTGAACTCTGTGAGTTTGAACTTACACAGAAAATCAATGAATATGAGATAAACGTAGTAGGCGTGGAAATGGACAAATACGCACAGAGGTTTTGAGTTGTAAGAAAGTCGAATAATTGAAATGCTTATTTTTTTTTAATTTTTAAGGCTAATTTTCGTTATAACGAGCTTCGATTTGAAGCAGTATTGAACGAAAGTTCAAAAAGCGGTTAAAACGTGAAAAACTTTCAAGTTTTCTTGAAAAATTAATTTTTCGCATATTTTTCTACTCGTTTGATTTTGTTTCACCTGAAATTTGAAAATAGTCTTTCTATAGAAGCAATGACAAAGGGCCATTGTGTTTCTCTCATTTAACGTATCTATTCGTAGCACAAACTTGCGCGATGAATGTATTGTAGTCCAAGATAAGGGATTTTCAGAGTTTCAGGTCGAAGTGGAGCAAAAACAAATCATTCACGTAAAATAAACTTCCTCTTCACATATTTGCACGTACAAGCCAATGGCCTGCTTGTTCAGTCAATTTCTATTGCTATTTTCAGTTGTTTCAGTATGAGAGTTGGACACGCTGAAAATCTCCGATTTTCCCTTCCAAGTGTAAGTTTATACTTATCAGACCATGTTCTGAGAAAACCTAAGTTATTAAATTAATCATTTTAAGAGAGTGACTGTACATGTAGCAGGAGCTTGGCTGTACGCATTTGAGCGAAAATCGATTATTTGCACCGGACCATAGAAAATGAGCCCCACGGAACCAACTTAACCGTGTTCGAATTATTTGTAATTTAGTCGCCTTGAGTACGTTTACCTACCCAAGGTGAGGTGACACTAATAATAATAATTCCTACGGATAATCTCCCTTTTCACATGAAACAATAAAGCATTAAACCATAATACAGCTTTACGTGCCCTAAAGCGTTAATAATTTTATAAATACCCACTATAACCCGCCTATCAAAATTTGATTGAGGAGAACCCATTTGAAATAAAATTTTTATCTGCTCGAGGTTCAAAGGTATTATTTATTTATCATTCGACCGACTGATTTAAATGAAAAATGTTATTGATTTAGTTTTTTTTACCTCTTTTTTATCAACTTACGCACATTATGAATCAAAAATATCTTGTGTGTGTGAGTACGTCGTATAACACCGTTGCGATTGGTGTTATCGTATCGCTCACTCTAAAGAATCGATTAATGGACGCTAGCACTGATATCTGCGTATAGTGCCAATACTTCCATCATCTTACATTTTTATTTATGTTAAAAAATATTTCTTTTTCTGTTTTTAATTTTTATTTTCATATGGAAGGGTGCAGCTAGCGTATAGCGCTTAAAACGACTTCATCATTAGGGATACCGGGGGTTCCCCGATGCAGATGATGATGCTCATTCTCTGGAGGTCACGTAAAGAAGACCACAGAAGAAGACTAAGAATATTATCAATACACTCTCTCGTACAGACTCATCAAATTGAAACCAATTTGCCTTTTAGAACGCTTCTCTACAAAGCCAAGTTACTCTCTATGGTTTGCGATTGCCTCACGAAGAGAGACGTAAACCGAGCTTGGGTGTAGCCTTTTCAACATATTAAAGTCCTCAATCACTTCCTTCTATTAACAGCAAGCTATTAGAACATACTTATAATGACACTAAGCACACGAACGCCACTTATGAATTTTTTATGGCGTTATAATTACTAATTGTAGCCATTTCTGAGCGTTCTCTATATTTTGTTAAGTTTAATGACATAATGAAATTAAAATATGTTTTAATAATCCCTTAGAGGTACTTTTAAAATTGTTGAAAATTTTGAAGACTCTTTATTCTTTTAAAAGCCACCCCTTAAGTAGTGTCGAAAGGCTCCTCTATTATTAATTTATTTCTCATTAGGTCTAATTACTTTTTTAACCATAAATTTTCCATTTTATTTAATAAATGTTAATGCAAATCGCAAATAATCCAATTCAACCGTATTATGAAGATAGTAGTATGGAACTAATAAATAATTAACTACCCAACGGTATCAAGCAATTTAGTTATCGATTTATTTATACTCTTCTCTTCCATTTGAAATTATTAGCCTTAATACTTTACTAATTTTATAAATTCATTTTCACATTAAGTCTGAATTAACGTCTTTTAGGTACACTTTCCATATTAATGATTGTAAATAATATAGAAACTAGATTATTACCTTTGAATTAAAAGTTTTTATTTCTTGGTTTATTGTTCTAATTATCAAATATTATTTCAAACTTGAATAATGGAAAAGTTTATTCAAAATTATTTGAAAGTTAACTTTTTGACTTTGCAGCTTAACACTTTTGGGAGTACACTTGAGGGAGAACTATAAATTAGAAGTCACAACTAACGGTCTCTTCAGAATCGGATTAGCTACAAGAGCTGTGCCTTTATCCACTCCCCCCCACGTTGTAGCTGTTGATATTTTTTCATAGAAAATTCTGATAAAATATCCATAGAAGTGGCTCAACAGTGAGATTAACTCACAGGTTACAGCGCTTAGTTTCTGTACAGCAGTTTATTTTTATCTAATTGAAACACTCAAGGGTGGGCAACGGTGGCGCCCGCAGGCGCCATGGAGCACTTAATGAATTTTTAATACACCCCCTTTGGACTTGAAGTTGAAAAGATCACAAGGTCTTTAAGATCCGTTACAAATGGAAGATCGTGAGGTCGATTCAGACAGTCGGCTCATCAGGAAGGAGAAGCACTTCATTATTCAAAGACTGGATGCAGTGATTCGGTAAATCTAAGGCATGGAAAAGCTTGAGAGGTAAATTAAATTCTCAAAGAAATGAAGCTCGGGTACTTAAGACATAATGCGTTACAGTATCACTCCAAAAAATATTAAACGTGGATCTTACTTGCAATGGAAGATTACACTCCACGCGTCCAGGAAGAATATGATCATGAAATGATGGATAGTCCAGTGATTAGGTAAATCTATGGCATGGAAAAGCATTGAGAGGTAAACTGAATCGTCAAAAAAAGGAAGCTCGAGTTCTTTGGATACAATGCGTTACAGCATGACCTCGAAAAATATTAATCGTGGATCTTATCTGCAAAGGAAAATTACACTCCAGGCATCCAGAAAGGATATGATCATCAAATAATAGATGGTCTAGTACTTTTAACACACAATGTCAGAAAAAATATATGAAATTTTGCATTTTATAATGCAAGGAAAGCCCAAGAAGGAGAAGCACTTCATTATTCAAAAACTGGATGCAGTGATTCGGTAAGTCTATGGCATGGAGAAGCTTGAGAGATAAATTAAATTCTCAAAGAAATGAAGCTCAGGTACTTAAGACATAATGCGTTACAGTATCACCCCAAAAAATATTAAACGTGGATCTTATTTGCAATGGAAGATTACACTCCACGCGTCAAGGAAGAATATGATCATGAAATGATGGATAGTCCAGTGATTAGGTAAATCTATGGCATGGAAAAGCATTGAGAGGTAAACTGAGTAATCAAAAAAAGGAAGCTCGAGTTCTTTGGACACAATGCGTCACAGCATGACCTCGCAAAATATTAATCGTGGATCTTATCTGCAAAGGAAAATTACACTCGACGCGTCTTGGGAGGATATGATCATCAAATGATGGATGGTCGAGTACTTTGGACACAATGTGCAACCGAAATTGTAAAATTTTAGATTTTATCATGCAAGGAAAGCCCAGGACGGAGAATAACGTCATTATTTAAGAACTGGAAGCAGTGATTAGGTAAATTTATGGCATGGAAAAGCATTGAGAGGTGAACTGAATCATGAAAAAAAGGAAGCTCGAGTTCTTTGGACACAATGCGTCACAGCATGACCTCGCAAAATATTAATCGTGGATATTATCTGCAATGGAAGATTACACTCCAGGCATCCACAAAGGATATGATCATCAAATAATAGATGGTCTAGTACTTTCAACACACAATGTCAGCCAAAATATATGAAATTTTGGATTTTATCATGCATGGAAAGCCCAGGACGGAGAATAACGTCATTATTTAAGAACTGGAAGCAGTGATTAGGTAAATCTATGGCATGGAAAAGCTTTGAGAGGTAAATTAAAACATCAAAAAAAGGAATCTCGAGTACTTTGGACACAATGCGTCACAGCATCACCCCAACAAATATTAATCATGAATCTTATCTGCAATGGAAGATTACACTCCAGGCATCCACAAAGGATATGATCATCAAATAATAGATGGTCTAGTACTTTCAACACACAATGTCAGCCAAAATATATGAAATTTTGGATTTTATCATGCATGGAAAGCCCAGGACGGAAAATAACGTTATTATTCAAGAACTGGAAGCTATGATTCGGTAAATCTATAACATGGAAAAGCTTTGAGAGGTAAATTAAATCATCAAAAAAAGGAATCTCGAGTACTTTGGACACAATGCGTCACAGCGTGACCTCGAAAAATATTAATCATGAATCTTATCTGCAATGGAAGATTACACTCCAGGTATCCACAAAGGATATGATCATCAAATAATAGATGGTCTAGTACTTTTAACACACAATGTCAGAAAAAATATATGAAATTTTGCATTTTATCATGCAAGGAAAGCCCAAGAAGGAGAAGCACTTCATTATTCAAAAACTGGATGCAGTGATTCGGTAAGTCTATGGCATGGAGAAGCTTGAGAGATAAATTAAATTCTCAAAGAAATGAAGCTCGGGTACTTAAGACATAATGCGTTACAGTATCACCCCAAAAAATATTAAACGTGGATCTTATTTGCAATGGAAGATTACACTCCACGCGTCAAGGAAGAATATGATCATGAAATGATGGATAGTCCAGTGATTAGGTAAATCTATGGCATGGAAAAGCATTGAGAGGTAAACTGAGTAATCAAAAAAAGGAAGCTCGAGTTCTTTGGACACAATGCGTCACAGCATGACCTCGCAAAATATTAATCGTGGATCTTATCTGCAAAGGAAAATTACACTCGACGCGTCTTGGGAGGATATGATCATCAAATGATGGATGGTCGAGTACTTTAGACACAATGTGCAACCGAAATTGTAAAATTTTGGATTTTATCATGCAAGGAGAGCCCAGGACGGAGAATAACGTCATTATTTAAGAACTGGAAGCAGTGATTAGGTAAATTTATGGCATGGAAAAGCATTGAGAGGTGAACTGAATCATCAAAAAAAGGAAGCTCGAGTTCTTTGGACACAATGCGTCACAGCATGACCTCGAAAAATATTAATCGTGGATATTATCTGCGAAGGAAAATTACACTCGACGCGTTCTGGGAGGATATGATCATCAAATGATGGATGGTCGAGTACTTTGGAAACAATGTACAACCGAAGATTGTAAAATTTTGGATTTTATCATGCAAGGAAAGCCCAGGACGGAGAATAACGTCATTATTTAAGAACTGGAAGCAGTAATTAGGTAAATCTATGGCATGGAAAAGCTTTGAGAGGTAAATTAAATCATCAAAAAAAGGAATCTCGAGTACTTTGGACACAATGCGTCACAGCATCACCCCAACAAATATTAATCATGAATCTTATCTGCAATGGAAGATTACACTCCAGGCATCCACAAAGGATATGATCATCAAATAATAGATGGTCTAGTACTTTCAACACACAATGTCAGCCAAAATATATGAAATTTTGGATTTTATCATGCATGGAAAGCCCAGGACGGAAAATAACGTTATTATTCAAGAACTGGAAGCTATGATTCGGTAAATCTATAACATGGAAAAGCTTTGAGAGGTAAATTAAATCGTCAAAGAAAAGAAGCTCGAGTACTTTGCACACAATGCGTCACAGCATGACCTCGAAAAATATTAATCGTGGATCTTTATCTGCAAAGAAAAATTACACTCGACGCGTCTTGGGAGGATATGATCATCAAATGATGGATGGTCGAGTACTTTGGACACAATGTGTAACCGAAAACCTAGAAATTTTGAATTTGGATCATGTAAGGAAACCCCACGAAGGAGAAGAACTTCATTATTCAAGAACCGGAGGCAGTGATTCGGTAAATCTATAGCACATATTTTTCGTACTGCACTAACGCCTCATGAAGACGGTATCCAACATTATCGCAAAAAACGGAAGCTTGATTATCATGGAACCATCCGGAAAAATATGAATTCTTAGTGATCGCATCATGCAAAAAAAATTCGAAAGTCGGAGAACTTGACAGTAGTCCAGACAGTCTCTGAAGTCTTTTTCGCGCTTTTTCATGGACACACACTCGGAGTTAAGAAAATCCACCCCAACATAGAATAAAACCGCTGATGCAGTTTTTCCTGACTGTACTAAACTAAAGATACATAAAGATGATTATCCAACAAGTCCGTCAAAAGACTTCGGACACAATGTGTCACCCTAAAATGTAAACTCTTGGGTCTCATCATACAAGAGAGAAGAAAAAAATCTTAGGCAGTGGTTCGAATAGTCTACAACATTGCGCTTACGGATTGCACTAAATCAGCCAAATGAAGATGATATCCAACACCATAACCCACAAAAGACCGAAAAATATGAGATCTTGCGCTTCATCCTGAAGGGAAATCTTTTCGTCTATGTCCAAAATGGCGAAGAATTTTATTATTTAAGAGCCTAGTACAGTTCCTTCAGGCTGTACTAAATAAAATCCGCCCCATGAACATTTGGATCGTCAACGATTGATGGTCAATGGGTCACGCCACTCAAAGAAGTATTGGTTGACTTGATTCAAGAGTACGTAAAAATTATTGTAGCCGATAGATGGCGTGACTGTTAAACACGTAACCAAAACTGAAGACATCTGTCTTATGTCCGTGTATAATTTTTCTAATGTCTTTTCAATTGCTAGAATTACAAAAGTCAACTTCCAAATAATTTTGAACAAACGATAACCACTCATTTAGCTTTAGTGTATAAGATTTATTACCGAGGTTAGAGATCGGATGGTTGATAAGGGAAAGGGTAATTTGAACCCTCAACAAGGTTTATATTTGAGTTTTCTCGTCAAATCTCAATTTTTTTTCTTTTGGAATAAATTAAATATGGACTAACTCAGTATAAATTTTAGTAAGAAAATAACGTATGCAGTATGCACATTAATCTTTTCCTTATTAAAAGAGTTACAAAAGAGACTAAAGTTCGTAAGATAGAGAAGATAATTAAGAAACTTACCGCTTCTGTATGTATAGGATGCACTGCAAACAGCATGGCCGCAACGAAACTTGATAGTTCAGAGAGGAACATGGAACACATCCTGAAAACAAATTTACTACATTATTATTATGTACTATATAATGCAATCCCAAAGATGAAAATAACACAAATAAAAATTTGTGTATTTTACAAAGTTAAAAGTTAAAACCAAGAAGAAGAACAAAAAAAGTTCAACTTTTTTACCAATCATTTTTACTAAAGCTAAAAGTAAAAAACCTTTCAGTAAAATTGATTTTATCAAATACATTTTTCTTTTAGTTCACAGACATGAATCGACGTGGAATATTCAACCTAATCTATTTTTTTTAAATTGTTCGGTTACAGAATAATCGTATATGCATAAATTTTTATTTATTGGTTTCTCGTCAAATTTAAATATTTTTCAACTAAAAATGTTTGGGGGAAAAAGTTTTGCATTTAATCGTAAAGATGAGTATCTATCCCTAGTATACAGTATGTTTAAAAGAAATTAAACAGGTGAAAATATTTCAGAATTTATTGTTGCTTTTACTCAACGGAAGAGCATCTCTTCTATTAAAACTATCCGGTCTTTCGGTCGCTATGCCAGCGATAGGCACTGGAAACGTCCGTTTATGAGATTTTTACTTATATCTCGAAAACGATAAGTCTTAGGGAAAAAATTATTCTTAGCAAAATGAAAGATTATCAAATTTTCTACAAGACTATTTCTATTCTTTTTTTATATTTCTTATAGTTTCTGAGATATCCGCCTGTAAAAGTCGTAAATGTATGAAAACTCCGTATTTAGTTGAAGAGAAACCTAATATAACCTAACCTAACATAACGACTTCTTTTCTGAAGACTTTTACAGTAGAACGAAGGGCTAGAAGTAAAAGTTTGACGAAAAACGTAAGACAATTGTTTTTTTCATACGTTAACGATTTTTGCGGGCGGATATCTGAAAAACTATAAAGAAAACAGAAAATTTTAAGAAAAACGATCTTGTAGAAAATTTAATAAGCTTTCATTTTACTAAGAATAATTTTTACCCTAGGATGCACAGTTTTTGAGATATAAGCGAAAACCTCGAAAACGGGCCCTTTCCGCTGCCCTCCCTCCCTTAGTAGTCACATAGCTAAGACCAAAGACTTTTAGTATTTTTACTTCTTAAAAACCTCAAACACATTCATGAAAAAAAAATTCCACCCTCTTCCATGTCTTCCGTTCGTTTCATAGACCAACTGAAGTTGTTCAGGGAAATAATACGTATGAATTTATTTCTAGCGAACTCGTGCCTTTTGACTTTACACAAAGTTGGTTGTTATATAATAACTGTGTTATAAACCCTACTCTTTAAGAGTTCTGTCCGAGTTTTAAGACATGTCGCTTACATAGTAAAACCGACGGTATCATGAACATACGACTAAAAACTTAACTAATGCGGGACTTACAATACCTTACTCTTGTTCGCTAATGAAGAAATTTAGAGCTTTCACAAGCACACAACCACGTTTAACAATTTAAAGAGATAGTACAGTAAGTATATCGATTAAAAAAGCTCTGGATCCTTTTCTGGCTACGGTGCCAGCAATTAATGTATAAAATTAACATGTAACACGGTACATTTATGTAGGCAAAAAAAGAAAAAAAATGCTAGCTTTTTACAAAGATTAATTCGAAAAATATTTTTTTAAAACTTGGCAGATATTATACCAAAAATTCCTAAACTGCGAGTTTGTTATAAGCTGTTCTCATATTTAATAAAAACTCCCTACAGAAGAGCATCATTTTTCTTCTTCATAGTTTGTAAATAATTAAATAGAGCTCTTTAAAAAGAAACCTATTATAGAGTTATTTTTGTAAGAACCGTATTTTCGGTTAGTTGAAAAAATGTAACTTTATTTAAACGTTTTATAATTTTTCTTAAAGCGTATACAAGGTGACACAACAGTCGCAAACGAATTAAAACATTAGATTTTAATTCAAAATATGTACATAATATTTAAAAATGTATAAGCATATTTTAAACTATTATGTGCATATTAGTCCATATATTATTATTATTACCACAAGATCCTTTGCATTTGCGCAATATTATTCTCAGTAATTCATCGGTAATTCATTCACAATGTTGTCGTCGTTGAAGTTTTTTTTGCAAAGCTACCACCAATGATGGCACCAACATGACAGTATTTCCAGGGAGTCTACTTTCAAATGCTGAAATGGCTAGATCCATGATTCAAACGATTCTCAATTGGGGTTGGAAACTAACACAGTCTGATGGTCTCATGCCAACTATGACAACATTAAGACTAGTTTTAGTACCCGTGAATTACTGAGAGTAATATCGTGCAAATGCAAATAATCTTGTGGTAAAGCGTGCGAATGCTGCAAATCCTGTTTAAGATACTCTCCAGCATGTCTTTCTTGTCAAGGAACGTCGTGTACCAATCGAATAAGTTCAGAAATAGAATTCTAAGATAAAGAAGACGACGATAATCTTATTCAAAAAGTTGTCGAGGATCAGGCCCGAGAGGTTATTGAAGGTGACCGAATGAGTGGTATCAGTAACGAAGAAATTGAGAAAGATGATGGGCAAGAGAAAACCATTCATTGATTCTAAAAACGACGAAGCAATGGAGATCGAGGAATGATGAAACAGGCAATAAAAATTAAGAAGTAGCCTAACAATAGATATCTAGCGTTGTTGTTCGCGTGCACACTAATTTTCAAGTTTGCACGTGAATAAAACAGAAACAAATGACGACACAGAAAATTGGAGAGGACCATTTTTGTCGGAAATTTCATAAGGAACAAGATTATCATAGTTTAATTAGTCTCAGCCAATTCTAAAGTTGTAAAACCTGCAAAAAACTAAAACGGAAAAAAAATTCATTTTTTTAATGAATAAAAAACCATAATTTAGGCAAATGAGCTTGAAACAATCTGAAACTCATAGAATATCTTCTCTAACAATGTCAGATAACAGGTGAATTTTTTCAGAATTGTAATTGCGTTGCAAATAGGTTAAAACATTATTTTGTTAATTAACAATTTGGAAAAATGACTACTTTAAGAAAACGGTCGTACCACCTTAATAGATTGTCAAAACTCAAAACATGTAATATATTTTTTGTTAGTAATTTTATGCTCAACAAGATTAGTCCTTTACATTTTATCGATATTTGGTTTCCTTTTCAAGTATTTTGCAAAACAGCACTGCAGAACACCCTCTTTTTCTTCAATGGCCTATAGCTTTGTATGTATGCAAAAAAAAACGGTAGACTTTTTTTTCCCTGTTTTTACTCACCAAATGAAAATTTTTAAAAGTGGTCTCGTCCTGTTACTAATTAGTTAGAGATCCAATGTTTAATGTGATTGGACTATATTTAAAAAAATATATGTGCATTTAATAAAAGATGCATATTTTTACAAAAACTGTGCTTTTTATAATATGACATTTAAAAAAAATATGGGCATATTTTTTTTTAAATTAGCATATTTTTTTTAAATATACGCAATTTTAAAATAACATGTGCATATTTAAAAAAATATATGTGCATTTAAAAAAAGATATGCATATTTTTACAAAAACTGTGCTTATTATATTACATTAAAAAAATATATGCGAACATTTTTTTTTAAATCAGTGCATTTTTGAAATATACGCATATTTAAAAATAATATGTGCATATTTAAAAAAATATAAGTGCATTTAAAAAAATATATATGCATATTCTTTAAAGAACTGTCCATATTACATAACATTTAAAAAAAAATTTGTATATTTTTTTAAAACATACACATATTTGAAAATGATATGTGCATATTTAAAAAAATATATATGTGCATTTAAAAAAATATATGCATATTTTTACAAAAACTATGCTTATTACATTAAAAAAATATATCCGAACATTTTTTTTTAAATCAGTGCATTTTTTAAATATACGCATATTTAAAAATAATATGTGCATATTTAATAAAATATAAGTGCATTTAAAAAAATATATGCATATTTTTTCAAAAACTGTCCTTATTACATAACATTTAAAAAAAAAATTACATATTTTTTTAAAACATAAGCATATTTAAAAATAATATGTGCATATTTAAAAAAAATATATGTGCATTTAAAAAAATATATGCATATTTTTCAAAAACTGTGCTTATTATATTACATTTAAAAAATATATGCGAACATTTTTTTTTAAATCAGTGGATTTTTACAATATACGCATATTTAAAAATAATATGTGCATATTTAAAAAAATATAAGTGCATTTAAAAAGATATATGCATATTTTTTCAAAAACTGTCCTTATTACATAACATTTAAAAAAAAATTGCATATTTTTTTAAAACATACGCATATTTAAAAATGATATGTGCATATTTAAAAAAAATATATGTGCATTTAAAAAAATATATGCATATTTTTTCAAAAACTGTCCTTATTACATAACATTTAAAAAAAATTTACATATTTTTTTAAAACATACGCATATTTAAAAATAATATGTGCATATTTAAAAAAAATATATGTGCATTTAAAAAAAGATGCATATTTTTAAAAATATGTGCAAATTAAAAAAAAGGTATGTAAATATTTAAAAAAAATATAATGTGCATATTTAAAAAAATAGTTGCATATTTAAAAAAAATGTGCATATTTAAAGAAAAATATGTTTCAAAAAAATTTTGCATAATATAATTCGATTCCGGCCTCTATACGGCCCTTATTGAGGTTTCCTTGTTTAGAGCCGTTCCTTCTTTTTCAGGCCTCTTTTGGATCAGTTGTTTCAGTTGGTTCAGGACAAAACGTGATTTGCTCATTTTAGAGCAATCACTCATGAATTTAGGTGCCACCTTCAGAGAAATTCTCCAGGAGGTACCTACTTTAGAAGTTCGCAAAAGAAAATTAAATTAAGAGAGAAGTTATGAATTTGTTAAAATCCATTACTGACTTTTACGCCACCTTGTAGGTACTTATTTTTAATCCGTACAAATTAATTTAGTAAATTGATACGTAAAAAGTTCCCTTACAAAGAGCTAATAACGAAAACATATAAATATTAAAATTAACCACATTTACAGCTTTACTAGAGATGAAAAATTTTACTGGAAGGATGTTGACCTAAATAAGTTACACAAGTTATTTGAAACATTCGTGGTAAACGCACTAGTTGGCAACGTTAATGAAATATTTCTATTAAGCTAAATTTCAAGTAATTTTATCCTTTATTTGATTAAAACTCGAAACATCTACTACAACTATTTTGAAATTAATAAATTAATTTCGATTAAAATAAGTGCTTCATTTTGTATAATTAACCCCAAAAAGTAAGAGTGGGAAAACGATCTCTGATATCAATCTCAACGAACTCTAAAAATATTTTTAAAAAGATTCTCCTGATGGGAGAAGAACCAGCGCTTGATCGAGTAGATTAAAGGCACTAAGGCAGAGCAAGAACACAAGTTACCTTCTAGGAAAATATTAAAGATAGAAACGACAAAAACCAAAACTCTTGATTTTGAATCCCACTCTCTCTTACATCTTCCAAATTCAACTGCCATTCCTCTCAGGGTCGGACTGGCCAGGGTTTGAGGTCGACAACTGCAGACGGGGTCAAACGTTTTATTACACTAGATTCGAAACCATTCGAAAACGTCCCTAGTAGTACCTCTGCCGCGTTTTTCAGTTTTAAAAGACGTGTTATAAATGAGAAAGATCGACTGAAGATTCGAGGATGGGGAAGACCTTATTTTAAAAGCAGATATTCTGAGACCATAAGTCAGCATAAGGCAATGTGGCTTGGAGTTCAATAGTAAAAGTGGTTAGCGCAGATGAATAAGAAGGGAAAGTTCGAGAGAGACGTAATTATGTATTCCAGTATCAGAGGTGGGATCCTGTAACTATTAGCGTAACGTATTATAGCGATATGATAAGCTTCTTACTCTTTACTCTTCTCCTACAGACTTTTATAAGTTTGTAGGAGAGAGAGCAGAGAGTAAACGCTAATAGTTCCAGGATCACAAATCAGATCATTGTAGACTGAGCATTGAGTTGAGTACCCATAATTAGATAACTACATAGCACGCTGGGATGATGATCCAATTCTATCTTGAATAAGTTCTAATTTTAAAATCCCATACGGATTTTCCCCTATTCTCTCCCCAAAAGTTATCTCGTTGCTAGATAAGACGTGGTTGGGAAATCTTAAAAATACATGTTTACGACGGAAATAATCAAAATCTACAGCAACTTAAAGACAAAAGAACACAGAGCTACACCTGAGATGCTAAGTTATACATTAAATCATTTTTATTGCCGTTTGGGGTATTGTTTTGGCTGCTAATGGAGAAATATTTGAATATTTGTTATAAAAGTTTACACTTAATAAGTTCGTATTGTTGCATTTATTAAGGGAAATGTCTTACGTAGGTGCTCATTTCTATATCCAAAGTAATGAATATCTTTTGTTATTGGCTATACAGGCTGTCTTGTCTATTCTTTCCATGTAAACATTGTTATCGCGCTTATTATCAGATAAAAAATATTTAAATCAACATGCTTAATATTTTTACAAAATCCAAAATGAGTTATCTCAAACCGCTCTCGAGATGTACAAAAAATCAAAATTTGGCATTTTTTGTCGCGATCAAACTTAGTTCAGTCCAAAGAACTCGCTTATATCTCAAAAACGGTGTGTACTAGGAGAAAAATTAATCTTAGCAAAGGGAAAGTCTATCAAATTTCCTACAGGATTGTTCCTGTTATTTTTTTCTGTATTTCTTATAGTTTTCGAGATATCCGTCCGCAAAACTCCTTAAGGTATGAAAAAAAAGTTTAGCCTCACGATAAAATAGTAAAAGAAAATAATTAATACTCTAGCTACTTTCTGAAGACTTTTACAGTAAAACGAAAAGCTGAGGTGCTATTTATAGGCAAAAGTTTGACAAAAAGGGCAGAAAAATGTCTTTCATCCATTAACGATATTTGCGGGCGGATATCTCGAAAACTATAAAGAATACAGAAAAAATGAATAGTAACGATCTTGTAGAAAATTTGATTGGCTTTCATGTTTTTTAAAATAAAAAAAAAAAAAAAAAATAAATTTTTCTCTAAGACCCACTGTTTTCGAGATATTTTTATAGAAAGACTAGAATTTTTACCTCCTACTCCAAACACATTCCTGAAAAAAAATTCCACCCTCTTCCATGTTCTCTATAACCCCTTAGGTGACTAGGCTAAACTAGTAAATGTTAAAGAAACATTTTTTCTAAGCAGAAAAACGTATTTTAGTGGTAAGCACAGTTTGTTAAATAAAGAGCTAAGGAACAAGTGGCACTTTTTGCTTTTCTCTCGGTCGCTCATATAGCTAATGGCATTTATAGCATTTTTAACTTATTTTCAAGGATATAAATAATTAATACGAAAGTTAAAAAGAAATGAAACAATTACTAATTAAAATTAAGTTAAATTGTTCGCCATTTTTATTCACACAAGTATTGATCTGTGAGCGCAGATGTGGTAATTTATTAGATGGGTTTCTCGCTTTTTTGTAAATATTTCAAAAACTATCAAGTTTACGGAAAAAATAGAATAGTACAAATGTATTTTAAATTAAATTTTCAACAACTTTTATTCTTTTCATTTTTTCCCTATCTTTTGTTATAAGTGAGATTCAAGCATTGGAAAAATGGACAGTCTGTATAAAACCAAACTTATTTACATAGCGTGTGCTTAGTAATCTGCGAATTCGTGTTTATTGTGATAAATTACGCTTCATTTGATAAAAAGGCTTTAGGTAAACTTTTGCACGCTCTTGAGAGGGATTGGTGAGTGTCAGTCTTCTTGTTTTCTCTTCTTCTCAGGATGGGAGAGAAAGGCTTCACTTAAGTTGGCTTATTTTAACATTGGAGTATTTTTATAATTCCATTTTCTCTTTATAGTTTTTATCACTTAGGTATTTATATTTATACCCAGTTTACAATAATTGTTGCCTGAATCCTTCAAGGTACATACGTATAGCAGCGTAGAGCTAAATTTTTTAAACATAATGCGAAAAAAGGACGAAGAAGTTGACAAAAAATTACAATGTTCTATCATTTAAAAGTGCTTGGGAAACCTTTCTTTAAAGAAAATGGCACCCTCTACCATCATTTGCTCCAACTTAATTCGTGGTTGAAAATTTTTAGTCTTCTAGCGATTGTGGCTGTTTAAATAAATATTAGAAGTTGAAATTTGGTACAGTGCTTTTGTGTATTAAAATGCATCTTTTGAAAGCATTTACAAAAAATTTGGACTTTAACTTTTTTTTTAAATTAAATTTAAAAATAAATGAACTTTCTATGGTTTCTATTTTTTTCTGCATAAACGAACTATCCGTTTGGGCTCGGACCAGTCTCATTCTCTTCGTAATTATATACTTTACAAATTACCTAAGATGTATTTTTTTGCTATCTTCAATGTGAACAAAGATATGGACAACATTAGCAGTTTTGCTACAAACCAAGGCAATTTTGACCATGTTCGCGCAAGCCTCTGATCTGGAAAAATCTCTCCCATAATTAGAGTCCCAAAATAAAGCGATTCGTGAAACAAATTGCTATAACTACGCTTTTTCTAAAAAATTAACCTACTAATTAACCTGTACTTATTTCTAAACATCGCGATTTATTGTTGTTACAAGTAACGTTGTACACTTTTGAGAACCGTGAGGATTTTTACAAACAATTTAAAGCCTTAAAGCTCAAACAATTTGAAAATTCATGCCTTAAAAATTTACTTTTAAAACGAATTCTTCAAAAGATTGCTCTACACGCCCTTATAGAAAATTTATAAGAAATTCGTTTGATTAAAATGTACCTTTGGTGAAATTTAATAAAAATAAAACTTGTCTTTTAAACGAGAGATGGAGGGATAAAGGAGGGAGAAGAAAGAAATTTAAGTGTTAAGATAAAAATAAGTAGATTGTGTTTGTTGTAATATTTAACGAAATTAAAACAATTTAATGAGACTCATCTTTTGTTTGTCTACTATTAAAGAACATTAATAATTTATAATAGCAATTTGAGCAAGCGCTAAAAGTTGTGTCTTATTGTATAAATTTTATTTTATGTTTTTCTTCCCTACCTTATAATACTTTTCTCGCTTTTATCTTTCTCTTTTTTAAGTACAAATTATATCTTTCGGAGCATTTTGTTAAATATACAGCGTGAGTTACTAAGCTCCGCTTATAAATCTTATGTTTCCTGAAAAATAAAAATAAATTTTCACATAAAAATTTTAATTAAATATACGATTATGTAACAATTTTTTTGGCATTCTTGAAACGAATATTACTCAAAACTTGCTTTAACTGTTAAAATTAGCACAAAGGTACTCAAAAATGAAGCGCTGTAATTTAAATTTACCGCGCACGGTCAAATGACTAACTACAGGTTGACAGTTGACACTTAACCTATAATTATTAAAAGTCAACAACTTGCGATCGAATAAAATTATTATGCAAGAATGGAGAATATTTATGATATGATGGTAAGTAAGTAAATTTGATGTAGTAATAATTTATTATTACAGATGAACTAACAAATTTTATTTTAGATATCATCGAGAAGCGATGAAATTCCCACCTCCGAACAATTAGTTAAAAATTAATTATGTATAGATGTAAAGATGGAAAAGACTATTTAATTAAGTTATGCTGAATGAGCAAATACAGATTAAAATAAAATCAACAAAATCGAGACTGATTAAAATCACATTAAATTTTATCTGTTGTAGATGTTCCGAAGAATTTCTTCTCGATATAACTTTTCCTTCGATTCGAACCACCAAAAATGCTATGATGTAATTCCACTTACATTATTGTTAATTACAAATCACCATAAACTGAGTTATTAATGTAAGCTATGAATCGAAGCTTGATCGTAACCTGATTTTATGTTATCGGAAAGTAGCTAATGGTACTTGAGGTTATCTGAAAATACCCACAATGGAGGGGGGGTGTCTCCGACGATTAACTTTAAAATAATAACTAATTAAGATAATAATAAACTTCATTTTTAAGTCGTAGAAAATCTAGTTGGACTTGCGATAAAAAGGACGAGGTTAAAGTGTATATTTCTTATTGATTCTGTGACGACGCCACGTGGGAGGCAAGGGGAAAACATGGTCTGTCCCCCCAATAATATGTTGACCTGATACATAAAATTCAAATTTTTGCTATTGTTCCAATTCGGCAAAATGTTAATTATAGTATTAGACTATTAGAAAAATTGGAGTGATCTTATTCAGGCCCATCTTTTGGGAATAAGCTATTTGAGTGTCAGCGAACACGAAAATCTGGTTGGCTACCAAAAGCACTGGCTTAAAGCATGAGGACTGTTAATATTAATACAAATTGGTGAGGAGGGCGGGAAACCCACCTGAGACGGATGCCAAAGTAAAATCTTACTTTTTGTGTAAAAAGTAGTTACTTTGGCAGTGGGGAACCGAAATCCCCTTTATGAATTAAAAGTTTATGGGTGTGGGTGTGTAACAAATAAACGTTAATTTCAACCTAACTGCCACGCTCTTAGAGCCATTGTACAGAGTAGCCAATCTTTTTTGTCGATTCTTTTGATAAGAATAAAAAAATGTGAACGTTGCATCCCGAATGTTGTCACATTTCTTACTTTTTTCCTCCTCTAACAATTTCTTTGAAGGACCCTGAGGCCTTAAGCCAGTGCTTTTAGCAGCCAACTAAGTTTTCATGTTCGCTGGCACTCAAATAGCTTATTCCCAAAAGATGGACCTGAATACGATTACCCCAATTTTTCTGCTGCAGGCTCAAGTTTCATGTTGAAACTTAAAAGTGCAGACAGCAGACTCGGATTTTAAGAATTGCTTAACGCTTTACTTCTGAAATGAATCGACTCCAATAAACAGAAAAGCTCATGCTAGAAAAAATGCGATATTCGTAACTAGTACAGTCAGCCTCAAAATTATTGGCCACCCTGGCTATACGCCAGGGTGTTTATTAGCCAACAATGACAAAAGGACAGAAGGGAAGGTTGTTGATTTAATACTTGTTCGCAAAATAAAGTTACCCCTCAATTTAAGTAGGGGGTATTATGATGGTTTCATCCACAATTCTTGCTAGAATTATAGCCAGGGTGGCCATTAACTGTGAGGCTGACTGTACATACAGTGAGCTCCAAAAGTATATGGAAGAATGGAAATATATCTTTTTCCGACAGGAATACCAAAAAACGGTTGGACACGTCAAATTAGTTGATTTAAAAACAAAGATTTTCCGATAATTTTCATTTTTCTATCTTAGAGCAGTGGACGTCGTTGAAGATTTTTTTAAATTGCAACCTCATATTATATTGATGATTTGGATATTTATTATAAAATTATGACTTCAAAATGTGCACAATGTTTGCCCTTTACGCTGACAGTTCCCAAGATTTAATTTTTAAGTGAAATTTTTACCAAGGAAAACATTCTTTAAACTTTGAAAGCCTAGTTACATAAATAAAAACCCATTCCCCTTAATTTCTTCCAGTCAGAGCATCTTCGTAGGAAGTCATAACATAACTGAAGAAGTTTTAAATTATTCTACCAAGAATTAGTCAAATGAAATCAAAATTTATTGCTAATGCTACTTCAGCTTCTTACTTTTAAATAAAAGTAAATTGCCCCCCCCCATCTTTTTATTTCCAAATTGATTTTCTTTTACGAGAGCGGTTTTTAACGAATGGACGGGAAAGTTGATATTTAGACATTCCGCTTGTAGCCGTTGGCGCCTCTAATATCAGGTTGATATCCCTAATAGTGATAGTTCCTGATAGGGTATGGTTCAAAGAAGGCAATGACATATTTGTATATAGGAAATAAGAGCCTAATTAGTGAGAATAGTTCAATATTATTGGGTATCAACCACATCCTGTTTTTTTCAATTACA
Organism: Malthinus seriepunctatus; assembly: GCA_963924605.1. NCBI lineage: Eukaryota > Metazoa > Arthropoda > Insecta > Coleoptera > Cantharidae > Malthinus > Malthinus seriepunctatus. Next base: position 21,346,522 of record OZ004604.1, read on the forward strand.
CCAAATTCAATTGAACTTTTCTTACTAATTAGGTTCTTATTTCCTATATACAAATATGTCATTGCCTTCTTTGAACCTTACCTTATCAGGAATTATCACTATTAGTGATATCAACCGGATATTAAAGTCGCTAACCGAGTAGATTGTCTAAATATTAACTTTTACGCCCATTCGTTGGAAACCGCCCTCTAAACAAACGACGCAATCAAGAGAGGGGAAAGGCCATTAATTACTGTTTTAACTTTGATTTGTAATTTTAGTTTTAGTTATAAACAAAGTTGCACCTGGATAAAATAAGGCATAAAAGGACCCTTGTTACACGCAATAACGCATATTTTCTTGTACAGCCAACCTCACAATTAATGGCCACCTTGGCTAGAGGGATATCATAATAAGCGACACGACGTCTGGCGGATTTTTTTGTACTATGACATTGCACAACATTTGACGTATGTTTTGACGCTTGGCGCATGTTTGTGTAGTTTTAATAGAAACGGTTGCTTATACTCCCACTTATAAGGAGAGATGATGATAGCCAATGATAATGACAGCTCATGTAAACTCGACGGAAAATGGATGAGTCATCCGTAGTTTTCTAAAATGTCGTTTCCGTCGCATTTTTTCTTATAGGCAACGGTGGCTACCTTTCTTTCCGGATCTTTTTATTCTAAGTGCTAGACGTATAGCCAGAGGGTGGCCATTAATTGTAAGGCTGACTGTATAGCGAAGTTCAACTCAAGTAATAGAAAATTTTCTAAAGGTTTTTAGGTTTTGAAAAAAAACAATATCTCTTATTAAGGGTTGTAATATTGTTAAAAGGAAAAATTTGCAAAAGGAAATTACCGGTATACAAATTTTAATCTAAAACATGTGTAATAGTTAGGAGCGTTAGGGCAAGTTAAAGGAAACTTTTTAAACTCAACGATAAATTTTAATTTAACAACTTTGTTACAATCACTAACATGTTAATGGTACGTTATCATAACAAGCAAAAGCCTCCAAGGAGCTTGTTTAGGCCTGTTGTTGTTTTCCATTAGTTGTTGATAAACAAATGTAACCTAACGCAAAAAGGCAACCTCAGTTCTACTGCAGAATTTAACTACATGGCAGCAGGGGGGCCCTTTTTTAAATTATGCTTAGCAATTCGTTTTTGTATTATTATATTTCAACTCTATTTTCATATTTTGCATTCATTCCTTGTGTGCTCCCTTTTTAAAATTTTATAAATGCGTCGTCATTACACAAAATAATTTATATTTCGTTTCTAATAACCACTCAAAGTTTTTGATAATAATGGAGCTTAATGGAAAATAAAGGAAAACCTTTTTGATTGTTTGAAAAGCTCTTTTATTTTAACGTCGGAAAAAATCCTCTTTTCGTATTGTAATCTTTGTATAAGCTTAATTCGATTCGTTAATTATTAATAAACCTCAATGACTGCTGCAGACGTTAATATATTATTTAAAAACGTTAAAGGCCCCATTTTTTTTAATGCACACTGTTTAGTAATTTAAACTTGTACAATGCCAATGGTTGAATTTTATTTTTTAATTAAAAATTGATTTTTCCAGAAACGTCGTTAGAGTGTAAAGTTGTGGAGAAAATTATATACGAAGTAATAACAGTTTCTTTTGAAGTATGTTTTAAATAATTCATAACAGAACGTCACAGATCCAAATAAAAAATAATTTTTTTGTGTACAAAATGAATCAATTTAATTGCTATTTCGTGTTTAGTTGTTTTATGCTATAATAGAGAATATTTAAAAATAAATAAATACCATGTATAAATGGGGAAATTCTAACGAATATTTTAGTTAATGACGTGTCCTCAATAAGTTGATCAATTTTTCACACTTTTTTTAAATACGTCGACTTCACGTGCTCGGCACGCCAGTGTACCGCACCTAGCACTGCCCTTAGCATCGCACCGGCAAAACAAAATGTGTTTTATGTAAACACATCATTATTTTGAATTCAATACACTGGTAATATTAAATGTAATCATACGCTTTCAATATTGTTATTAAATAATAGTAAATGTGAACAAAAACTAACCTGAAATACATGAGACAAACGATCGAATGAAGCAACATGTTGACTAGATGATATCCCATCGGTTCCAATTGTTGAAACAAATAATTCCATCGAAATGTTAACACTGTCAAGGGGCGATATGACTTGTGACTTTGTTCCTGTAAATAATTAAAATTTTCATTAATTTAACACAGAATGTGAATTATAAATAGCTACACACTATGGCAAATTAAATATCAAACTCTTCAAACATTTTCTGTAATAATATTTTTTAAAGAAACTGTTAACGAATAGACATTTTTAGAGTATTATTTAATAAATGGATGAACTAATGATGATTATAAAGTTTAAGAAAAAAAAGTTTTAGTTCTATACCTACAACTTTTTGAGGTATTACAAAGGAAGGAAGTTGAAACATTAACAAATAACTAAAAAATGAGAGTTGTTTGAAACTTTATTAAACTATTTATGAAATTTAGTTTTAAAAAACGGAAAATAATAGTTTAAAAGTAATACAATAAAAAAAGAAAACCTACATCAAAGTTTACAGCAAAATATTAAATATTTACAAAAGAAGTCATTATTTCGGAAAATGAAACACTTTTAACGCAGCACCGTTAACTTTGTTATTTTACTAAGACTTGAATCTTAAAACAAACAGTTTTTATCGTGAGTTTTTTTAGAACCAAGCAAAGTAGACGTTTTAATCCTGGTGCTTATACTAGCTTTTGCCTAGCGGCCGCTTGAATAATTAAGATTGCACCCACAATAGCCTTTAGAGACGCTATTATGCTTTCTTCCACTTCAACTCTTGCTTATCGGCCACTGGAACAGAACTACCTAGAGCTGCTGCATTAGACATGCTTTTGTGCCTTCCTCGACTTGACACGTTTTAGGGCCAAGCAAAGTTGACCATCTGAGCACATTAAAGGCAAACACAAGTGAGCTACGTATTTTCCACAAAAGGAAACTCACAGATGGATTAGAAAGCTCAATAAAAAACAAGGAAGGCGATACCTACAACTGCCAGTAAACAATTTAGTAACATACAGAAGAGCAGGGCCTAAATGTGCCTAAATAACAATAAAGTAGGCTTTCGATTGGTGCCTAAAGTCAAACAATGGATCGGTATAGATTGGCAAGACTAGCATTACATAAGATCAAAGAGGTCCTATAACAGTCACAGTTTGTCAATGCTTTTCCCTTCATCTCCGAATGAACGTCACTGTCGTTCGCCTGAAGCCCTACTGGAGAAACCCTCTGACAAAAGAACTCGATCTCTACTCAGAATGAGCAGAGATGAACTACAACTGGCAACGGCAATAATAACGGGCCATTGTCAGCTCAAAAAGCCCCTGCATACGATGGGACTAGAGGAAGACCCACTATGCAGAGGATGTGCAGAGGAGGACCAAACTCCAATTCATCTTCTGCTACACTGTGAGGCTTTCACAAGAAATCATTACAGCATTCTCGGGAAAGAATGCTCCAAACAGAACTGCCTAACTTATCAATAAGGAAAATTCTGAACTTTATCAAAAGCTCAGAACTCCCATAAGGGAAGACTAAATCCGAGGCGAACAATAGATCCGAGAGGTCGCGATGCAAGAAACTACTAGGGACCAGCCTCAGAAATACAATAATAAAATAATAAAAATCGCTCGCCTACCTCAGGCATCCGGTAGTGTCAACCCTCGGTCAACCGCAACCCTATCAATTGCATAGTTAGACGATATAATTAGTAGCAAGGACACAAGGAGTCTTATTTCTGGCCAGAATTAATTTTGAGAGCGACGTATGGAATAGTCCTGCTCTAAAATTACCTTAGCGGTGGCATGGGACACTTTGGAACTGTTGAGTGTGCCAATGCCAGAAATTGAAAGAAGTCTACAGTTTGTGCTATATTGATTATTAAGCTCTCGATTAATTTATGCTATCACTAAATTTAATTAAGAACTTTTGATTTGTTCTTTTAATTAATAATCAATTCTGATTGACCACAAGCACAATCCATGTGGGTCGAATTAATTTTAATTCGATATTAAAATTTTAATGTCGAAATTCAAGTTTTACAAGGTTAAGATATAACTAGAACTGCAAAATAAGCTATTTAAGATCAACAACTCAATTTAGGCCTAGAATATACCTTCTATTTCCTTCTATCGAGACTCGTCTTGTATATAAATCGATTATTACTTTGTTGAACTATGCAATTAACTGTGGTACTAACGCTCGGTTGCATAAACGAAAATTATATTTTAATCTATTATATATATTTTAATAAATACACAAATTGTATTCACAATTCAGTACAAAAAGCACTTAACCTCAAATTTTAATATTTATTTACAAACGTCAAACTTTGACATTAGAGTGTTTAACGTTGCCGACGTTGCCATATCAAAGGATTCTAAATCTAATTCTCGGATTAAAATTTAATTTTCGTTTATGCAACCGGGCCAATATAATCTTATATTTCTCATAAAAAAGAACCATTAGATTAAATCAATATTATATTCAGATTAAACTGCAAATTAAAGTAAAATTAAAAATGGTTGCGAGTACGTACACCTGTTTATGGAGTTTAAAAAAATTAATTCAAGATTAAACGAAGAATAAATATGGATTACCATCGACTTAGCTTCAAGTAATCTACTAGCGCTGTCAAAAATAAAATTTCTTTAAAATTGATTAATACATAAGGAGGTAAGGTACTTCCTAGATATAAAAGGCTTCCATAATCACTTCAATAAAAGTTTTAAGTTATGTTAACAAAGTTAATCTATTGTTGAACTAGCATTAACTATAATAATATGTACATAGCTACTTGCACTAATAATTATTTTGCAATCCATTAAAATGCTTTTTATGATTATTAATTAAAAGAAATTGAATTTTATTTAAAAAAATAATTTCTAATACCGTTGTAGTTACTTAAAATTAATTAAAACCAAGATTAACTAAAGATTAGCGATGAATTATTAAGCTTGTTTTTATAAGGTTTTAGAAAAATATGCAATCCATTTTAAATATAATCTAATGGTAGGTATAATAATGTACATTGATTCCCTTCCAATAAGGTCACTTCAAGCAAATTACATTTTATATTATTTAATAACAATTTAAAGTTTTAAAATTCAAAATGGCGACCAATAAAACCATTATCCCATTTTTTAGTTTTTCCACAATAACTTTGCCGGTAATTTTTATTATAAAAATTTTGGAGAATTCGGAATTCTACAGGCAAAATACAGGGCTTTTGTTTTAATCTAATCAATTTTTAAAATTGTTTAAAAACTGCGTACCTCTAAGGGGCAACATTTGGTCAAGATTTTTCAAAATTTTTAAATGGATGTTTTCAAAATTTGTTCAAGTCGTTCTTTCTCATTTTTGAATATGTTACAGACAACGTAATTCTCTATCGAACGCAGCTTATTTTATTAAATTCTAAAGGGCAGGACCGGAGTTATGATTTTTTGAATGTCAAAATTTCTAAAATCTATCATTTATAATAAAAATGAAAACTTGGAAATTGGTAAGTGTATCAATCCCTTGAGTGTCTATTATTTCACACTATTTTTGGTTAACAAAACGCTTCCGGTTAAACAGGAAATTACAAAAACATTAAATTTTTTTAAGAACACCCTGTATATTTTTCAATATTTTGAAAGCTCGTAAAATTAGCTATCCGATGATACGAAACCTTTTATACTTTACTTCCGGTTTAATCGGATATGGGGCCAACTTTTCTAATTTTAAATGCTTCTGTTAAAAAATAGATGTAATACGTAAGAAAAAGTCGTGTTATGGCCACATCAGAGTTTCTAAATTAATCTTAGAGTAAGTTCTAGTTAACCTAGGATTAGTCTTAGTGCACGCAACTTGATTATTTAAATTAACATTTAAATGGAAAAATGCAATAATAAATTAAAAATAATTATTATAGGTTTCATTTTAGCAATTTTGAAAGGATTAATTGAAGATTAAATCCAAATTCCACGCGAATTAATACGTGTAGTTAATTTATGCTAAGTACTGCAGCAACATGATATTTTAAATTAAAATCAATTTCTGCGTTAAATATCCAGAATATTTCATGTAAATCAAGCGGCTGCAGCAAATTTCTTCATATAACCCTCTTAACAACTTTGAACGCATTAATAAAGGATTAAATCGCGATTAAATACAAATTAACATTTAATTAACTTAAAGAAAATTCAAAATTTTACATCTAAAAGTAAAATCTATTTTTTTGAAATTAAACGACGTTAAAAAAAACTTTCCACAATTAACTCTAATTAAAAATGAATTTTATTGTGCCAATTTGGCAAACCTAAAAACGTTTTTAAAAATGAAGGCAAAAATTTAAATTTTAATTTGGTATAAAAATAAAAGGAAAACTATTAAAATAGAGTATGATTACTGCAATTGGAAATTCAAGTGGTTATTGAAAGAAATTAGAAGTTGCAGAAAAGCAATTTTAATTTAATTTAACGTGCAATTTAAACTGAAACATTTAAGTCGCTTTTACACGAAGCCCGTAAAACATATCAATGTAACAAATTAGGGCGTGGTTTTTGTCGCTACGTCACGTTTGGGAAATTTTCCTACATAACTTTCTTATGTGTTACACCAAACGTCACGTAGTTGTCGCCACGCCCACATTTCGCTAATTAAGCCAACTTGTAGGTCCTTACAAGCATAACATTAAAAACTTAGAGATTTATTTAACACACGAGTTTGGTTTTGTAGACGATAAGTTATTTTCTTGCAGGCGAACACTTTGAGCTTATGAGCACGGGAGAATTTCTCGCTAGTGAGTTTTTGTCTATTCGAGCATATACTAATGCAAAATTAGTTAGAAATTATTTTGTGTAACTGCGCCTACTATTATTAGTGTTTGTTACGACATAATCAATACAAATATTACTAGTGACTCTCACGAGAACACTCGTTCTCTCAACAACTAAAGGTATTTATCAACGAATCTCGTCTTCAACAAGTCAAACTTTTGATCAAATCGATAGTTATGATGAACGTTAAATACAGCAATTCTGGGTTAGTAATAACAATGGCTAACCTGTCAGTTTTAACTTGAATTTATAAAACACCACATACGTCATTGTTGTAAAATATCAATGAACATGGACTTACTGGTGTTTTGGTTTCGAAAAGGTAGTGAAACCAAAGGTTAGGCAAATTTTAACCGTGCTTTGTTGCTGAATTGTTTTTTAAACTATATAAAGAGGCGGGCGACGAGGATGACGAGGTCGGATAATCAAATAAACTATTGACCATAGTCCCCCCCCTATTTAGAAGGTCCTACAGTAACTGCTTTCAAGGACCTGTTGACAAACATGCGGCAAAACGTAGTAGGGACTGACACCCCAGATGGTTATATCAATAGTAACACATGCAGGTTTTGTATGGTGGACAAAAACACAAACAAAATCTGCAAACACACACTAAGCAAAATCCAAAGATTGGCCTGCATAGGAATTACTTGAGCAATGCGTACTACACCTAGAGCAGCAATGTAAACAATGCTGAACCTCCCACCCTTACATCTGGTAGTGAAAGCCAAAGCATTAAATGAGGCCTACAGACTAAAAACTTACTCCTCCATTGGAAGAAATGGGCAAGGACATGCCTCAATCCTAAGAGAGATGGAAGAACACTCCATACTTAGTATGGTGTCTGACAGAATAACCAAAGCATATACCATCGAAAAAACCTACGGAATTAACATTCCGACAAGGGAAGAATGGGAATGCAAGGCAGTCAAAATGAATGGACTCGTATTCTACACAGACGGCTCTAGCAACCCAACAGGTACAGAAGCTGGAATCATCGGGGATGGCAACTTGAGGCAAGGGTAAATTTTAAGCCTCAGGGAGCACGTAACCACCTTTCAAGCAGAAATTTACACCATCTCAACATGTGCGCAAATGCTGTTATATAAAGGATATCACAACCAAAAAATCTTCGTAGTATCTGACAGCCAAGCAGCCCCAAAAGCGCTGAACGCCTGTGAGGTGAGGTCCGCACTAGTAACGGACTGCATCCGCAGACTGAATGCACTAGCGGGGACATATTTCGTCCACCTGGTATGGGTTCCAGCTCATGCCAACATACCAGTAAACGAGAAAGCGGACGATCTGGCCAAAGAAGGCAGCAAAATAAGACCCATTGGACCAGAACTCGTCTTTGGCATTTCTTATGAAATTATGAAATGGCAAAGAGAGAAAAGTCACTTCTACGGAAGTGGCATATTAAACACTGGAGAGAAACTCCTAGACAGGGACATTCTAAAGCCCTACTGGGGAAACCCTCTGACAAAAGAACTCGCTCTCTACTCAGAATGAGCAGAGCTGAACTACAACTGGCAACGGCAGTAATAACGGGCCATTGTCAGGTCAAAAAGCACCTGCATACGATAGGACTAGAAGAAGGCCCACTATACAGATGATGTGCAGAGGAGGAGGAAACTCCAATTTATCTTCTGCTACACTGTGGGGCTTTCACAAGAAATCGTTACAGCATTCTCAGGAAAGAAAATATGCTGCAAAGAGAACTGCCTAACTTATCAATAGAAAACATTCTGGACTTTATCAAAAGCACAAAACCCCCATAAGGGAAGACCAAATTCGAGGGCCACAATAGATCCGAGAGGTAGCAATGCAAGGAACTACTAGGGACCAGCCTCAGAAATACAATAATAATAACAATAACAGTTTTCATCCGTTGCTGCCTTCACCGTTGTCACGTCAACCGCCCAGTTCGTCAATGCCGCCCGATTTTCCTCTACGTGATCCTGTGTCACTATAACTAGCTGAGTATAGACGCCGGTACTATCAACCCTATCAGTCGCTTAGTTGGATTATGCAAGAGTAGCATAAAGTCTCCTGTGCGACCGGCGCGGTTACTATAAAGAGCAACGTATAGAAAAGTCTTGCTCTGCAATTAACCTTCGCGTTGGTATCGGATGCTCTAGAACTGACCAGGTCAGAAATTAACGCTGTAGCTTCCACATAATTATCCACATTACGTTACAGGCTCGGTTTAGAAAAACGAAATATGTATAATGAATAGGTCTTATTATTACGTTAGAAAAATATTTTTTTTCCATGTTTTTGACGTTTAGAATATTATGTTAAAGAGGGCATGATGTTTTAGTAGACAAAGATTAATATTATATGTTGTCGTCAGAAACAAGATAAGTGGAAAATTTAAATTACAAGGGCGAGGAAACAGTGCGGAACATCAAAGCCTACCTTTGAATCCAAAAGCATCTAACTTGAACTACTAAGGAAGGTTCCGCCGAATTCTTTACCAAATAATTATAATTGGTAATCGTTAATGATGGTTTAGATTTAGAAGAATTAGGTTAAGAAAATAATTAAAAAAATTCACCAAAAAGGAAAGCCCTAACTATAAATTGATTCATAAACGCCAACTTGTTCTAAATTCAGATATCGATTTTACTTTTATGTTAACTGACTATTTGAAACAAAAGGCTGCTCTGAAAAATGACGAAAAAAATCAAAAACTTTAACAGTTGATTAAATAAAGCTTACAGTCACCTAAATCAATTTAACGTATCTTTTTCGTTTTATATAAATATTTTTTTTAAAAACGAGGATAAAATGAATTTTTGGCCAAATTTAATCACGAAGCAGACAACCATCAAATAACTCGAGTTAAATATGAGTTGCTTTTAATAAAGCCATCATATTTGTTGTTTGAGTTGAGCTTTTTAGGATGACAACAAACTGACGTCTTTACTATAAAAATATAACATTTTTAACTTAGAATATAAAGCAAATAATACACAACATTAAAACAAAGTAAAAAAAATTGTATATTCGAATTGTAAAGTAAAAATTCAATAAAATTCTTATCAAAAAGTTTGCAAAGAAACGCCGGCATGTTTAAATTGATTTACATTAATGCTTTTGTTTTCAGTTTTGTTTCAGAAAACAAATGCGCCTTTTAAAATGGCGAACACAATCACAAAAGTCGACATGAAAAATATTTTATTTAAATATTGTTAACAGTCGAATAAAAATACTGTGTACCGACGTAAAATTTTTTGACCTCGGGTGGTTGCGAATCTCGGCGTACGCCTCGATTAGTAAGGCTCCGTCTTCGCCCGTAAAACATCAGTTTAATGCCCTTATATCATAATATACTATTTTAATAATTTTAGAAATTTTCCACCTTACTTTTAGGACACACTGTAAAAATTAGAACCTTTAAATTAAATATTTAAAAAAATTTTTGATGGTATAGAAAAAGTACAAAAAAATTAATAAAGCGTTAAAATTGCGTAAAATTTAATTGTACTATTTAAAAATTGCTCCAATTGTGTTGAGGACAAAAACAGAGTTGCGAAATAAAATTGAATGGATTTGTGTTAATAAAAAGAGGTAAAAATTGTGCAAAATAAGTCTATTAAAATGTAAATCAATAAATCACAATTTTCGTGCAATTCAACTGGGAAAAAGACAGCAAAAAAACCAAGCGATGTTTAAATTTTTATACAATTTGTATAGTAAAATGGGGTGTGCATTTAAATATGTACCAAGATAAACCAAATTCTGTTAAAAATTAATTGATGTTGCGAATTAAAAGCTCAATTTCATGCAACCATGAAAATATTGACTTTTGTAACAGCTAATACAGGGTAACAAAGAAGTCATCAAAAAACGTCGTCCAAAAATCGTAATAAGGGTGTCTCTTTTTGGCATTGGATAACATCATGGTAAGAGAGAAGGTATTTAGTACCATGATACAAGTTTTCTTGCCTCGTAAAGATAGCTGTCTACATGCCAAGAAATTAATATTCTAGAACCTCCAAGTGTAAGCCTGAAGGAAATGCAAAAGCTGCAAAAATAGTCAAGGGAAATGCTACGACTCCAACTATAAGTAAAACGAGCTCTTCTAAGAAATAGTAATGTGGCTAGTTCACAAAGAATCGTCGATGCCCTCGACGATGCCTTAGTCTCGAGTTTATTAGAAGTTATCGAATGCATAGTTCACAAATAAATAGTGAATGGATTATAGGTACAGCACTTGGAAAAGTGTCCATCTCACCATGGAAGGGTGTGGGTTGGGTTTTCTCGCTATACAGCCCTAAACTGCCAGTTAGGGCACCCAATTCCTGGGACGACTCCGGTCAGATGGACGCCGCTGGCAATAGATGGAAAAAGGGGGAGCTATATGCTCGTCGGTGAAACCAGCGTGCATTGTGCAACTGGTCGGTGGCCTTCTCGTACCGAAGACGAGTCGAGCTTGTGCTAAGCTATCCCACCTTAAGTCGGACCGGCTAAAAGACGCATTACAAGCTTATTATTGGAAGAGCCTTAGATCTCGGCATCTGGTGCTCTATGAGGGAGGGCCATGAGAGAGTATGAGAGGGTTAGGAAGGATACTATCTCTCTTTCTGTCTCTCCTATCTAACCTAACCTAACCTCTGAAGCGCCCAGGTACGCTCTCGACAGGAGAAGATTAATTGTAGGTCTTATACAGCACTCTCCTACCACCATCCTATACCTCAGAGCAAAAGAAAAGCTGATGATGATATTGATGATCGATCTGGTAGTGGTTCGACCACGCCAGTTACCGTGGGCCGCATGGCACGATTACGTCTGTTTGGCGCCCTAAGCTAATACAGATTAATTTGACACCTATTTAATTACCACCTGAGAATATTCTTGGGTGGTGGCGTACCACAGTCTGTCGTCGACGAGGGGTTTTGGAAATTTTGGTGCAAAACGGTAATGTTTAAGGATATTTTGGCACACATATAAGAAGTGATTTTAGAAGTTAACGCCTTTTTTGCAAAAAGCGTCTTAGGCTTTAGCATAGGTGCATAATATTTAGTTAGCGATTTTAGGATTTGCAGTAGGCTATCTCCAATTAACCTAACACGGTAGAAAGAACAAGACCATGATGGCGTTTTCTAGCCGGTTCAGGCATAGAATCGGTTCCGGACATGTCCTCTGTGAGCTGGCTCCCGACAGTTGACATTCCAGGGTCCAGGGAGCTTTGGGAACTTAGCTAAGATTTCAGTGCTTAGGAAGGCCGAGGCCCGGCTACTTCTCCGACTAGAAATGTGCACACTTCGTACTTCTTTTTACTTCCATATACTTCCATATACTTCCACGTATTTCTTCGTATTTGCACATATTTCCTCGTTCTTTTTTCGTACTTCATCGTACTTGCACATACTTCCTCGTACTTCCACATACTTCCTCCTACTTCCACATACTTCGTCGCACTTTCTTCGTACTTCCATCGTACTTGCACATACTTCCTTGTACTTCCGCATACTTCCTAGTACTTCCACGTATTCTTAGTACTTCCACGTACATCCCTATACTTTCACATAGTTCCTCGTACTTTCTGCGTACTTCATTGTACTTGTACATGTTGCTTGTACTTCCACTACTTCCTCGTACTTCCACAAACTTCCTCGCACTATCTTCGTACTTCATCGTAATTGCACATACTTCCTTGTACTTCCGCGTACTTCCTCGTACTTCCACATAATTCCTCGTACTTCCACATACTTCCTTGCACTTTCTTCGTACTTCATCGTACTTGCACATACTTCCTTGTACTTGCGCATACTTCCTCGTACTTGCACGTATTCTTAGTACTTCCACGTACATCCCTATACTTTCACATAGTTCCTCGTACTTTCTGCGTACTTCATTGTACTTGTACATGTTGCTTGTACTTCCACTACTTCCTCGTACTTCCACAAACTTCCTCGCACTATCTTCGTACTTCATCGTAATTGCACATACTTCCTTGTACTTCCGCGTACTTCCTCGTACTTCCACATAATTCCTCGTACTTCCACATACTTCCTTGCACTTTCTTCGTACTTCATCGTACTTGCACATACTTCCTTGTACTTGCGCATACTTCCTCGTACTTGCACGTATTCTTAGTACTTCCCTGTACTTTCACATAGTTCCTCGTACTTTCTGCGTACTACATTGTACTTGTACATGCTTCCTTGTACTTCCACATACTTTCTCGTACTTCCACGTATTTCTTCGTACTTCACCATACTTCCTTGTACTTCCACATACTTCCTAGTACTTTCCTCGTACTTCATCGTACTTGCACATACTTCCTTGTACTTCCACATACTTCCACGTATTTTTTAGTAGTTTCACGTACTTCCTCTTACTTCCACATACTTCCTCGTACTTGAGCGTACTTGCACATACTTCCTAGTATTTCCACATACTTCCTCGTACTTCCACATACTTCCTCGCACTTTCTTCGTACTTCATCGTACTTGCACATACTTCCTCGTACTTGCACGTATTCTTAGTACTTCCACGTACTTCCCTGTACTTTCACATACTTCCTCCTACTTCCACATACTTCGTCGCACTTTCTTCGTACTTCCATCGTACTTGCACATACTTCCTTGTACTTCCGCATACTTCCTAGTACTTCCACGTATTCTTAGTACTTCCACGTACATCCCTATACTTTCACATAGTTCCTCGTACTTTCTGCGTACTTCATTGTACTTGTACATGTTGCTTGTACTTCCACTACTTCCTCGTACTTCCACAAACTTCCTCGCACTATCTTCGTACTTCATCGTAATTGCACATACTTCCTTGTACTTCCGCGTACTTCCTCGTACTTCCACATAATTCCTCGTACTTCCACATACTTCCTTGCACTTTCTTCGTACTTCATCGTACTTGCACATACTTCCTTGTACTTGCGCATACTTCCTCGTACTTGCACGTATTCTTAGTACTTCCACGTACTTCCCTGTACTTTCACATAGTTCCTCGTACTTTCTGCGTACTACATTGTACTTGTACATGCTTCCTTGTACTTCCACATACTTTCTCGTACTTCCACGTATTTCTTCGTACTTCACCATACTTCCTTGTACTTCCACATACTTCCTAGTACTTTCCTCGTACTTCATCGTACTTGCACATACTTCCTTGTACTTCCACATACTTCCACGTATTTTTTAGTAGTTTCACGTACTTCCTCTTACTTCCACATACTTCCTCGTACTTGAGCGTACTTGCACATACTTCCTAGTATTTCCACATACTTCCTCGTACTTCCACATACTTCCTCGCACTTTCTTCGTACTTCATCGTACTTGCACATACTTCCTCGTACTTGCACGTATTCTTAGTACTTCCACGTACTTCCCTGTACTTTCACATAGTTCCTCGTACTTTCTGCGTACTACATCGTACTTTTACATGCTTCCTTGTACTTCCACATACTTTCTCGTACTTCCACGTATTTCTTCGTACTTCACCATACTTCCTCTTACTTCCACATACTTCCTCGTACTTGAGCGTACTTGCACATACTTCCTAGTATTTCCACATACTTCCACGTACTCCAACATACTTCATCCAACACCAGCCTCTATACCACAGTCGGTTGAATTGAAAATTGAGAATTAAGCTTCAAAGAGCAACATTATTTTTTTAGAAAAATTCTAAACTGTCTTGTAAAGCGTATAAAATGTTTTAATAATGGCTTTATGAAATCAACTTAAATTTGCCTATTAAGCTAATATTTTAAATGGCTAAAAGACCAATTAGAATTCCGTTTAGATTAAAACCAAAACCCTAAAATACAAACCAAACAAGATGCGAATTTAAAGATGTATTTATATACGTAGACTGTAAACTTGCTATAAACCTTTCGCAACATGAACTGTCACGAATTAATATCGATCCTTAAAGAGTATCCAAACAGAAACATCAACATCTACATAATTATACCATGGCTTTTTAGATAAAATATAAAGTTTAGTGCTTATAAAGATGAAAATAATGTAAATGTATTCCTTTACATAATTTTAAAAATAAAACTCTTACCTCAACAATTTAATGCAAATTTAAAACAACTCCGAGTTTTAAGCAAAGCTAAGCTAATACGTATTTCAGATGAAATGAAATAGTGTCTTAAGTGTCAATTTTATTGTGAGACGATTTGAAAAGCAATTTTATCGGATTAACGAAAATTAGAATAAAATCCTCCTTTTAGATTAATTTCGCGAAAAATATCATGTTTTTCGTTGTTAATATTTCATTCATTATTAAACAGTTGCGAGAATGCCAAACTCGAGCTCTAGAGAAATGAGAAACTTTTTCAGCTCGATCAACTTTCGAGGAAAAAACAAACTAAATTATTCACGGAAACGTCTATAACAAAAAATACGACTCGAAGAACAAATTAATCATACGTAATAACGTGCGTGTGGATATGTCAATAAGATAAAACAAGTTCCATTTGTTTCAGCAATTTTTTCAGTCAGTGTGTCACAAGTCTCGAGTTGGACTGGATGAGCTCATATGAGCAGTATTTTTGTAAGAGCTCCTCATTGTTGGTTCGATGTAGGTAATTGCTCAAAATGTTCTTCTGAAGCATAGCTTTAGAAAAAATAATGTATTTAGGCATTACAAACTTATGTGTATGGTGGGTTGCAGCATCAGCTAGGAGGTTTTTGGTCCACAAGTGATTATTATAAAATTTGGTGGGTGTTCCTGCTTCTAGTCAGTCTAGAAACCATCGCTGATTAATAACAAAATAGTTTAGGCCTTTTTGAATAAGAAGAAAAATTACATTTGATTTAGAGCTGTTAGAAGCTTCGTAAGCTTCATAGAACAAAAGGTGCAACTTTTTCTGAAAATGATCTCTAAATAGATCTAATTTTTGAGTTATTGTAGCAAAAATTGTTGTCAATTAGTAACAACCCATTAAATTTATTTCCTAATTAATCGTTTGTAAATATAAATTTTAAATAACTTTTTTGGGGTTATCTTCAAATTTATAACTTTTTTAAGGGTAAATTATGTATAATAGAGGACGATTAACGTAAATTAATTGCGAAATTTTAACATTAAAGTAAAGTTAGTGTGAGAAAAGGGAAAATTGGAATAAAAATAAAAATTTCTTAATAGTTGTAATAAATGAAAATTAAGCTTGGTGATAAAAAAGTAAATCGAAAAGTTTTGCGACGACTTAAAAAGTACAAAATATCACGTATAAGTACGGTATTTTTTTTTATATAATTTACTTCCTCGAGACAGTTTTCATTAGGAAAAGGGGTTTTTGTAGTAATCCTCACATTTGAGCAAAAATCGAGACCTAAATGATCGTCAAAGCTTTTATGAAACTAATTAAGTAGAAACGTACAAAGCTCAGCATAAAATTTTTTTTATTTCTAAGAAATTTGACAGTTTTGCACTTAATTAATTAACGAAATGGATGTTTCAAGTTTTTTACTTAAAACTTAGTACTTTTGTTACATCTTTGGATTCTCAATCGGTTACTTCAAAAGTAAAAAATATACAATTACACTTAAATGTAATGAAATATCGAATCTTTAGAGCAATAATTGCACGTAAAAACGTTGTTTCTCAAATATTGGCTCTCGTAGCCACTTTATGGCAAAAGTCACTACATAAAAGTTTTAGATCATCCAAAAAGCTACCCAAAACCTACCACACTTGCTATTCTAGCTAGAAAGGTTCTCGAGTTATAAGCTTTATTCTTGTAGGTATTCGAAATTAACACGTCAAATCTTGAGCCTTAATATTTTCTTCTGTAGAGATAAACGCACGATGTAAATGTAAAAACCCTCGGGCACGTTTTAGTAAAACACCTTCTGTAAAACAATTAGTGTAATGCTTGGTTTTATGTTTAAACGACAATTTCTTCAAGAAAACGTTTACACGGTTAGACAATGTTAGTCAAGCTTTAATCTAAAGAATTTTACTGTGTAAAATAAAATTTTAATGTCCAATTAAAATTAATTTGATCTGTCCAGAGCGCCCAGTGCCCACAGCTGTTCTTGGGCAATCACCATTAATTGCTTTATGAACTAAATAAGAGCTTTATAGTTACACCTTTAAACCTAATTAGAGAGAAAATTTTCACCAAGCTTGGTCGTTTACGTACCAAAAAGTGGTAGGTAGTGCCAGAATTAAAGAAAGGAGAAAAACTGTGTTTCAAAAAACTAAAATTGGGGGTTAAAAACAACCAAGTCTGCAGTTATTGTGTTGTTTTTCAACTTTCATTATCAGGACAAATCCATAAGAAAGCTTTCAGAAAAATGAATTAACGTGAAAAACTACAAACCTCGACATATTTCAGATATTTATCGCTGTTCCAATTTTTTTGTTAAAAGAGAAACACAAAATCGATATATTCTTTCAAGTTTTATTGTATTTTGAAGTATTTTTTGCTGATAAGGAAAGAGGGAAGCAACGTTAACATTAAATAGATACCAATTATGCAAGTAACAAAGAAAAAGGGCCTTAAACTTTCTTTAAAGTGTAACAAAATTTTCTCAATTTACCCAGCATTTACTAGTACAAAATTTTTATTCTTAACAGGTTCCAATTGAGGTATAAAGACACCAGCATAAAGATGGAGTTATGGCAGCTTATTTATTCAAATAGAATTTGGAACATTCGACATTTTTGGGGTATGAGAATAATAGTGTAGCTTTTACAATGCCAGGGCAGATATAGAAATCCTAACCTCAAGTACATCGAATTTTATTTAACTTTTAAGCTCACAAAAGACTTTCTATAAATGGAACAAAAATAAAATATCAGTACTTTTATTTTTGACTCCTTTAAGTACCTGAAGAGTAGCCTGAAATTATTACGACTAAGAAAAGCTAAAATTGAGGTTCTACATTAATACAACAGCACCTAAATAATGACGAAGCGAACGTTGGAATTGTGGGTTTTGTCAGCACATAGTTTTGTCATCTGTAAAGTTCATGTGCTTTTTTTCCTAATACCAAAACTAAGCAGAGGGTGTTCAGCTCTACCTATAAATTTTGAGGTAAAATAAAAGTAGTGAAAACCTAAAATTGGGTGCTTTTTCCTTTTGTTGGTTGTAAGACCAAGAAGGAATTACTTAATCGTCCTATGCTACGAACACTCGGTTAATCCGTTCTATTTTGATGTTGACCTGTAGTTCATAATTTAATGTTGGCTCCGTTCTAAATACAGAACTGTTCCCAACACCTGACCGATTGCTCAATGCTCATACTTTCTCTCTGAATGTATGAGCAGCTGTTGCTAGGAGTTCTGTGTTCTGAATAGAACCATTTAAGTATTAATAAATTCTCAATCAGTCCTTAGTAAAATTTTAGAGGTAAGCGACACCTTATATACGGTATACTTTAAGAATAGCTAAATAAGCCATCATCGATTGGTCATACCTTCTCTCTGAATGTATGAGCAGCTACTTCTAGCGGTTTTGTGTTTTAAACAGAACCATTACAGTACTAATAAATTCTGAAGCCATCCTTAGTTAAATTTTAGATGTCAGCGACACCTAGAGGTATACTTTAAGAATCACTAAATAACACGTGATCGATTGGTCATACGTTCTCTCTGAAAGTATGAGCGGCTGTTTCTAGCGGTTCTGTGTTCTAAACACATCCATTTAAGTACTAATAAATTCTGAAGCGAACCTTAGTTAAATTTTAGAGGTCAGTGACACCTGGAGGCATGCTATAAGAATCGATCAATTACACCTGATTGATTGTTTATCCTTTCTCTCTGAAAGTATCAGTAGCTGTTGCTAGCGGTTCTCTATTCTGAATAGAACTATGTCAGTAGTAATAAACGCTCCAACGATTCTTAGTCAAATTTTAGAAGTCAGCGACACCTGGACGTATACTTTAAGAATCGTTAAATAACACCTGAACGATTACTCATAATTTCTCTCTGAAAGTATGAGCAGCTGTTGCTAGCAGTTCTGTGTTCCGAACAGGGCCACTTAAGTATTAATAAATCCTCAAGCGACCCTTAGTTAAATTTTAGAAGTCAGCGACACCTGGACGTACACTTTGGACATTACACAGAATCGGTAAGTAACACCTGATCGATTTCATGACCAGTAACAGTGGTTCTGTGTTCTGAACAGGGCCACTTAAGTATTAATAAATCCTCAAGCGACCCTTAGTTAAATTTTAGAAGTCAGCGACACCTGGACGTACACTTTGGACATTACACAGAATCGGTAAGTAACACCTGATCGATTTCATGACCAGTAACAGTGGCTCTGTGTTCTGAACAGAGTAATTTAAGTACTAATAAATCCTGAAGCGATCCTTAGTACAAGTTTAGAGGTCAGCGACACTTCGAGATATACTTTAGGTTTTTTAGGTTAAATGTTAGAGATCAGCGACACTTCGAGGTATACTTTAAGAATCTCGCTAAATAATACCTGATCGATTGCTCATACTTTCTCATGTGCTCATGTGTATGAGCACATGAGCAGCTCTTTCTAGCGGTTCTGCGTTCTGAACAGTCATGTAAGTACTAATAAATCCCGAAGCGACTCTTAGTTCAATTTTAGAGGTCAGCGACACCTGGAGATATACGTTAAGCATTGCTAAAGAAAACCTGATCCATATCTCATACTTTTTCTCTGAAAGCATGAGCAGCTGTTGCTCGAGCGGTTAAGGGGTTTTAGGAACCGATTTAAAGTGTTATCTGAACTCTTTCAGATCAACACTAATTGATTGGACCACAAGCTGCTTTCAAAGGCTATAAAGGGCGCCCTGCATTTGGCGTTTTGCGAAACTTTTGATGTGTTGTCCCAAACTCTCTTTAAAGTAAATTTTCAGCAAACCATGAAGTTTTAAAAGGTAAAATTATAAAATACCTAGAAAATCACTTTTAAATGCAATTATGATGCGTTTAAGCACTAATAAATTTCAATATTTTCTTCTTTTTTTTTCGTTTTCCAATTCATTTGCGACATACTTGAGGCAAGAGAAGAGGCGCTTAAAGTGCTAACGAACCGCAACTATAAAGAATAAAAGCATTCAACTCGAATGTTTTCTCTTTTTTTTTTCATTACAAAGTAAAAAGGGGCTCTCGGGTAGCGGCTTTACTTAACCATAACTGAAACCACAAAAATTGAAATTGTTGAAATTTTTGGAACATTTTTAAGTTTACGAGGTTTTATAGTAGGAGAAAAGCGGCGTAATCTATTATGAGACTCAAATTGAATGGTAAAAATACGAGATTTGAATTTCCTCTACCGCTAAGGTAAAAAAAGCTGAAAGATTTATCTAAATCAAATTCAAAGGAAGGAATATAAAATCGAGATTTTTGTAATGTTCATAAAGGCATACAGTCTTGTATTATTGAAGAAATGCAAAAGTCTTTAAAGTTGTACGAAAACTAAGTACTCGGATAGACTTTCAAAAATTTGAAATTGTAGAGTACGAAAGAGAGTCATTTTTATACTTTTTGATGTACAAAAATTATTTATTTAACCTCAATTAAACCTTTTTTTTTTGGAAACTAAAAATTTTGAATTATTACAACGCTTTTAAGCCTTTTACGTGACTAATGCTACAAGAATTCTTTAAACAACTGTAATGAGAGTATTCGAGTGGAAAACTCGTCTGTCGCAACCATTTTTAAAGTTTCACAATCCGAAATGTTTTAGAACAATAATTCCACAAGGAAAAAAGAGTGAGTACACAGTACACTAGGCTTTACGAGTACTTATCCGTTGAATAAAATTAATCCTCCGTGCTCGTTGGGTGGCATTTTGGCATTGACGACACCTAAGCTGCTTATCAATCTTTAAAAAAAATGTGTCCGGTTGGATCTATAAGTGCTTTTACGGGAACTGAACCAGATTGTCTTGAAAAAAAGGTAGCTATGATAAAATTGTTTAAGTAGTGTGTGTGACAGGAAGCGTAAATTCGAAATAGCGTTTTTATTTCTAGATATCGATTTTGAGACACAAGAGTTGCTGACGATCGCTACTGACAGATCGTCATCCAAACTCCAATACGAACGTACTGTTGGAAGACTTAAGATTTTTTTTTGTTTTAATAATTTGGTATTTGTATATCAGAGTATTTGTTTTTCTTTTCATTTTTCAATTTTCTAAATTTTTCAATTCTTCAAAATTTTCTTTTTAGTTGTTACGTTTTGTAATAAAACTAGCGCCTACTACGAGTATATCTCATTTTGTTTTATCTACAACCAGCTTAGACGATTGAAAGCGTTTTTCACGCTTTTTCACGCATCTTACCAACCCTTCATAAGGGGTGCTGTTCTTTAACGGTAAACTTTCAAATTTGGAAACAACACAGCTATCATTTCGCAAGTTGTGGCGACCAAACAAAGCGGACATACGGAAAAATAGACCGGCCGACATATATATGGACAATGGACATATACTAAAAAATGGATAAACAGGCAGCCGCAGGCAGCTGTAAAGAGATAGAAAACGAAGCTATTTAATTTGATCAAAAATCACTAAAATATAAAATCCACTTAGGATGACAATAATCATTTCTTAGAAAACTTTAAAAACGACGTATCTCATTTTCTGTTGGAAAATGAATTTGAACAACGGAGGTTAGCACTTTTCAGAAAGAGCTTCAGACGATGCTTTCAGATCAATAATTATTTTAAGATTTAATTTTTATATTCTCGACGAATATTCGATTTCAATTTTAATCACACGTTTCTAATTGTCTTCTCAGACCCACGAAAATAGAGATGAGTAGATATAATCAAACAGTTTCGGCGTTAGCTTCCTTACGCTCTCTGGCAACTTATTTAAGAGTTTGACTCTCCAATAATCAAAGCATTTTAATGCGTTACCTTTTTTTTTTGTGTCTATGGATTGTTAGGTGGTGCTTCAGAGTCGTGTCACCTAGACAGTAAGGCGGACAAGTGGAGAAACAGACAGGAGTAAGGATAAACAGTTAAGCGGATTGAGAGACAAGCAGCTAAAGTTCTACCGATCTCCTTGGGTTTAAGAACGTTAAGATATAATTTTGAAGACATTTTCTTGGAACGCTAGAAAATTATACAAGAGTTTTTGAAATACTGAAGTTCGAAGCTCTCAACACGCTCATCTAAAAGGTAGTAAAGAACAATTTTAAGAATTTTGAGAATAGAATGCAGTCTCATAATTACCACTTACAGGTGGAATTACTTATTTTAATAGTTACATTATGACGATTACTATAAGTTATTTCGCCTGTGCAGGCAAATAGGCAAACAGACAGACATGCAGACGAACGCGTGAGCAGCCAAACAGACACAGTTAAGTCTTCTTGATTTGAAGAACTTTAAGAAATAATTTTGAGAGGATTTTCTTGGAATATTAGACAACTATGGTCGAGGTTTCGAATTTTTGATGTTCAACGCTCTCAAAAAGCTCATCTAAAAAATCGTGAAGAACAATTTTGAGAATGCACAGAGTCTAATAATTAACATTGCATATTTTAATATTTACATTTTGACGATTACTCTATGTGATTTCTTCTACCCAGGGAGACAGACATGCAGACAGCCAACAGACAGACAACAGACAGACAGATGTGCAGACGAGGGGATGAGGAGGCAAACAGTCACACAGCTAAATCTCCTTGATACTAAGAACTTTCAGAAATAATTTTGAGAGGATTTTATTGGACTATTAGACAACTATGTTGGAGATTTTCGAATTTTAGATGTTCAACGCTCTCAAAAAGCTCATCTAAAAGATCGTAAAGTACAATTTTAAAAATTTTGAGAATGCTCAGAGTCTGATAATTAACACTTACAGCTGGAAGTGCTTATTTTAATATTTACATTTTGACGATTACTCTATGTGATTTCTTCTACCCAGGGAAACAGACAGACAGACATGCAGACGAGCGGATGAGCAGGCAAACAGACATACAGCTAAATCTCCTTGATTTTAAGAACTTTAAGAAATAATTTTGAGAATATTTTCTTGGAATATTAGACAACTATCATGGTCGAGGTTTCGAATTTTTGATGATCAACGCTCTCAAAAAGCTCATCTAAAAGGTCGTGAAGAACAATTTTGAGAATGCACAGAGTCTGATAATTAACACTTACAGCTAGAATTGCTTGTTTAATATTTACATTTTGACGATTACTCTATGTGATTTCTTCTACCTAGGGAAACAGACAGACAGACATGCAGACGAGCAGGCAAATAGACATACAGCTAAATCTCCTTGATTTTAAGAACTTTAAGAAATAATTTTGAGAATATTTTCTTGGAATATTAGACAACTATCATGGTCGAGGTTTCGAATTTTTGATGATCAACGCTCTCAAAAAGCTCATCTAAAAGGTCGTGAAGAACAATTTTGAGAATGCACAGAGTCTGATAATTAACACTTACAGCTAGAATTGCTTGTTTAATATTTACATTTTGACGATTACTCTATGTGATTTCTTCTACCTAGGGAAACAGACAGACAGACATGCAGACGAGCAGGCAAATAGACATACAGCTAAATCTCCTTGATTTTAAGAACTTTAAGAAATAATTTTGAGAATATTTTCTTGGAATATTAGACAACTATCATGGTCGAGGTTTCGAATTTTTGATGATCAACGCTCTCAAAAAGCTCATCTAAAAGGTCGTGAAGAACAATTTTGAGAATGCACAGAGTCTGATAATTAACACTTACAGCTGGAATTGCTTGTTTAATATTTACATTTTGACGATTACTCTATGTGATTTCTTCTACCTAGGGAAACAGACAGACAGACATGCAGACGAGCAGGCAAATAGACATACAGCTAAATCTCCTTGATTTTAAGAACTTTAAGAAATAATTTTGAGAGTATTTTCTTGGAATATTAGACCACTATGGTCGAGGTTTCGAATTTTAGATGTTCAAAGCTCTCAAAGAGCTCATCTAAAGGATCGTAAAGAACAAGTTTAAGAATTTTGAGAATGCTCAGAGTCTGATAATTAACACTTACAGCTGGAATTGCTTGTTTAATATTTACATTTTGACGATTACTCTATGTGATTTCATCTACCTAGGGAAACAGACAGACAGACATGCAGACGAGCAGGCAAATAGACATACAGCTAAATCTCCTTGATTTTAAGAACTTTAAGAAATAATTTTGAGAGTATTTTCTTGGAATATTAGACCACTATGGTCGAGGTTTCGAATTTTAGATGTTCAAAGCTCTCAAAGAGCTCATCTAAAGGATCGTAAAGAACAATTTAACAGTTTAAGAATTTTGAGAATGCTCAGAGTCTGATAATTAACACTTACAGCTGGAATTGCTTGTTTAATATTTACATTTTGACGATTACTCTATGTGATTTCTTCTACCTAGGGAAACAGACAGACAGACATGCAGACGAACGGCTGAGCAGGCAAACAGACAGGCAGCTAAATTTTCGCCAAATCTCCTTGATTTTAAAAACTTTAAGATATAATAATTTGAGAACATTTTCTTGGAACATGTTAGAGCTTATGAATTTTTGAAGCTTTTAGAAAGCTTTTCTGACGGATGATGCTGCAGAACAATTTTAAGATTTCTAAATAATCATAATACGACGATAAGCAGTGGTAGAAGTGGAATTACTGCAATATTGACTTGCTGGTGATTATCGGATTTTGTTTTAAATCTCTTTTTCAACCCCAGTGTAGTTCTAGAATAAAATTCAGAATTTGAATCTATTAGAGACCCTTCTTAAGTTATAGCTTTTAGATATAGACGTACAGACATGCTTACGTACGTACTTACAGACCGACGTGAATATAAAGAGAAGGTCGAATAGAAAAAGAGTTTTAAAAGGTATTAAAATTACCAAAATCTCAAAAAAAAAGAAAATGTTGGGGAAAAATGTTGAAGAAATTTCTTTAGACGTTTTGAAGACTATCCGGTTTTGTAAAATAGTTTCAAACATGTTTCACACGTCTTTCTTAACCTCATGAGTTGATGGTTGTTTTACTATAAAATTTCAAATTTGAAATCAAATTTAATCGTTCGCAAATTATTGCGATCCAACAGACAAACAGTTAGGACAAATTACAAAAATGGAGATTTCTAAAAATTAAACAAAAACGCTACAACGTCCATTTAAATCTTAAAAAATTGTAAATTTGTGAAAAATTAAAAAATATTTACCTATAATTATTTAAAAATTGTTTTAAATGAGGAAAATTCGGAAAACTTTTAATAAAAGAAATCGGTAAGCACACGACTCTTCATTTTTCCATTTTTGATCAATTTTCCCAACTTTTTATCAAACACTTGAGGTGAGCCAAAGTTTAAACTTTCGAGTTTGTAAAAAAAATTAATTTTACTCATTTTGCGAATTTCCAAGACAATTAAAAATGAAAAAAGAAATCAGAAATTAAAGAGTTGTAATGGGTGAAAATAAAACCGTGAGGAAAAACATTTTACGATTTTCACCACTTTTGAGGGGTAATATAAAACTATTGAAACTTTCAAAGCACTTGATGAAATACTTGAACGCTGCGGCACTTCTTATTGAGACCAATTTTAATAGAGCAAAAGGGGATTTGGAAAAGTATTAAGTAGTCGGGTAAAATTCATTTTTGCGTGTCTGAGTGTAATTTACAAATTTAAATATTAATTAAACCTTTCTGGTTTTGTAAATTTCAATTTTAAGTACCTTAGTAGTAGATTTCAATTTGTGAGAATAAAATTTAAATATGCAAGTAGAGTAGTTTTTGGACGCGTTTGTAAAGTTTTAGAGTAATCTTCATATGTAAAATAGACGACATTTGCATTTTAGTGTAAAAAAATTACTCTTTTTCACTTTGAATTTTTTTTTTTTTTAATAAATCGCACACTTTCTGAATGCGCTTCGTTGGATAAACTACACGCAATTATTAAAATGTCGGAATTCATAATTAACCCACGGTCATAAAATTTTTTTTCGGTGTGGAAGGAGGTCTGTAATTAATTGTTTGCTTCTAGTTGGAAGTTGATTAAACTTTTTTTTTTCTTTCTCCTCTCGTTATATTGGCACGTGTTCGCGTGCTTATGGGTGAATTAATAATGAAGAGTGAAAGAATGTGCCATATTGTTCTATTATGTACTTGTTTTCAAAAGAGCCTTAAATTGAGCTTAACTATTAACTTTTTTCTTAACTCTTACCTTATGCATCGGCGTACCCCAAAAGTCGTTAAGAAAAATATTTATCAAAGGCGTATGAGGTCTTAAATCTCTGTTATCTTTAATTGCACTAATATCGTCGAAGACGAATCCGCAGTAACAACTGTTGTGGTAAACTATTATGGATGTTAGTACCACAACAGTGCCTAGCACATTTTTTAGTGCCATTTTTATTTTTTTTAAATATTGTCGTTAATTTAAACCATTTTTTTTTTGATTTTTAAAAAGTTGGTTTCAAAAACCACATCTCGAAGACACTCCCATTTATATCTTCCAAAAGAACTGGTTTTCGAGTTTGAAACTGAGTTTAAATTTATATTCTATACATATGTGTTCTTTGACGAGGTTGTTATTAATTCACGGCGTCTTATAAAAACAAAGAAAATAAATTGACGTTTTTAACCGGGCTTGCCCTCCTTTCTGGGGCCTGCAGGGCGAACAGAACGCGAACATGAGCAAGGAAGAATTAAAACAGGTCGAGTTTAAAGTGATGCGCGAGTTATTTCAAACTTATCGATTCTTTTTATTTAAAAAAAAAACAAAAACACAATATTAAAGTAAACTTCACACAACTCCGTTTTAAAATAGTTTAATTTCAACATATGTGAGGAAGCGTTACACGCCTACACACCTTCGTATTTAGTCGATGACTGAACTACACGAACCTTTCGCTACTACTGTTTACTGCCATACTGCGTCTGTACGTCACGTGACGCTCCACTTTGGTACTTCTGGTGGGTCCACAAAGCTCAGGCGCAGGTCTTCAACCCTTAACGTTACAAACTCCCCCTCGTCGCACACACACACAAAACATAACACTGATATTTCTTCTACGATTTCCACTCAGCAGCGTGATCAAATATAACTTTACTATTTGAGATGAAGTTTTCCTTTTCAATTGATACCCCCAAACCCTCGTTATTCCAATACAAGAAATAACCCAAAACTAATTTTTTTTCCTCAACCCCCTTTAAAATTGCGTCAAATTAATCTTGTCCTAAATTTGAAACAAGCCATGAATGTAATGTGTATACTGTTATATCATCGTAGGAGTTAACTCGAGAGCATCCGCTACTCCCTAAGGGTGCCGTATGGCTTACCATGCATGATCAAGATATAAATTTTGGTTAGTAATTATATTGTGGCTATAAATAATGAAGCTTGTTATAGTTATCCACAAGAAGCACAAGTGTTACCTTCCTTATAATTACACTCCTATTTATCTTAGATAACTAACTAAACTAACTAAAACTTGGCAAATGTTACTTCCACCACAATAACTATCGACACTTACCATTTCCTCACACACCCCACCCAAAAAAAATTAATCACCTAAAATTTTTAAACCAATTAGTTATAATTAGTCTCAAACAAATTTAAAATCCGTCTCAATTTAATGATTCAAATTCAAAATAATTGCACCTCGGAAAAACGAAATAAAATAAAAAAGAAAAAGTTAAACAAAGTAACTTCGTTTGATTAATTTTGCAATTTCGGAATCTTTAGTTTACGACAAAAATAATATTTGTTTCATTAAATTTTCCTATAAAAATAAAATTTTACGATAGATCAAATTGCTTTGCTTTTTTTTCTCTCTTCTCGTTGATGTTCAAAATAAATTAAATTAAGGAATCAAACTGGAAGAAAATAATTGGATGGGTAAAAAATAAAAAGCAATATTATATAGAGACTGTGTGGGCAAATTATTATTGTAGCTCCTTTCAAACTTTCAAAAGTTGCAATTATGCTAATAAAGGCTTTTTTTTCGTTTTCGTGTTAATTATTGGGCTGTTTCAAACAAAATCCATGTATTTATTCACAAATAGATTCAGTCTACACTGTAGCAACGAAAGATAAATTGGAAGGCTGTTACAGGGTAGTGACCTTTTTAAAAGGTTGGACTGGGCACTTTTAAGCTTCGGAACGTCACAATCAGTGTCAAAGGGCTGATTGAACCCAAAAACCAAAAATTAAACAGAAACTCAAAAAACGCTTTATTAAACGAGTTAAAAAATGAAACGTTGAATACCAACAAGGGTCCAAACGGACCCGACCTAATTTCTGCTATAGTCTATTATTATTCTGTAATAATATGGTCGATTCTTATTCTCTGGAGCTTTAGGAAGAATTTTAGCTCAAGCATGGTTATTTAGCCCCCCCCCCCGATCAATTTTTCTCTGATAATAGTGCCTCTATTCTGTTTAGTTTCAATACTTTAATTATTTAATTAGAGGATGGAAATAGACATAAAATATTTTCTAAAAATACGCCATAATATGTACAGATTTTAATAAAATATACACTAATTTTTAAAAAATAAGCACCCTTTTTTAAAAAATATGCAGAATGTTTTTTAAAAAATGTACATGATTATTTACATCACACATCGTTATATTTTTTGAAAAATATAAAAATGTAGTAAAATATAAACATGTGCAATTTTTAAAAGACTATGTGCATATTTTTTAATAAAGAGTGTTTATTTATTTAAAAATTAGTGCATATTTTTTTACAATACGCCCATGTATTTTTTTAAATAATACGCACTTACTTTTTTAAATTTTGACATAGTTTTTTAAAATACATATGCTCATAATTATTTTTTTAAATAAGTAAATGTTTATAACATATGCACATATTTTTTTACAATATACCCATATTTTTTAAAAATAACATGCATATTTTTTTTTAAATGTTCACATCGTTATATATTTTTTTAAATATAATACAATATAAACAAGTGCAATTATTAAAAAAATGTGCATATTTTTTAAAAAAGATTGCTTATTTTTTGAGAAATTAGTGCGTATTTTTAAAAAACTGTACATATTATTGCGTATTTTCGAAAAAAAATATAAAATATTTCTTTTAAAATGTAAGTACATGCTTATTTTAAATATGAACATATTTTTTACAATATGCGCATATATTTCTTTAAATAATGCGGACTTACTTTTTTAAATTGCCACATAGTTTTTTAAAATATGCACATAATTATTTTTTTAAATATGTAAATGTTTTTAAAATATGCACATATTTATTTACAATATGCTCATATTTTGTAAAATAATGTGCATATTTTTTAAAAAAGAGTGCTTTATTTATTTAAAAATTAGTGCATATTTTTTTGCAATACGCCCATATATTTTTTTAAATAATACGCACTTACTTTTTTAAATTTTGACATAGTTTTTTAAAATACATATGCTCATAATTATTTTTTTAAATATGTAAATGTTTATAACATATGCACATATTTTTTTACAATATACCCATATTTTTTAAAAACAACATGCATATTTTTTTTTAAATGTTCACATCGTTATATATTTTTTTAAATATAATACAATATAAACAAGTGCAATTATTAAAAAAATGTGCATATTTTTTAAAAAAGATTGCTTATTTTTTGAAAATTTAGTGCGTATTTTTAAAAAACTGTACATATTATTGCGTATTTTCGAAAAAAAATATAAAATATTTCTTTTAAAATGTAAGTACATGCTTATTTTAAATATGAACATATTTTTTACAATATGCGCATATATTTCTTTAAATAATGCGGACTTACTTTTTTAAATTGCCACATAGTTTTTTAAAATATGCACATAATTATTTTTTTAAATATGTAAATGTTTTTAAAATATGCACATATTTATTTACAATATGCGCATATTTTGTAAAATAATGTGCATATTTTTTAAAAAAGAGTGCTTATTTTTTTAAAAATTAGTGCATATTTTTTTAAAAATTAGTGCATATTTTTTAAAATATGTCTCACGAAATTGGCGCAGCATTGGGATATTGGAAACTATAAGAGATAAGACTATAAGTCGGTTAAATAGGGAATAATTTTTTATATTGTGAGCCCATTTTGAAAGTGTAATTAGGCTGGTGTCATATCTTTCAAATTAAGCCCTAAAAATTTTTTTTTGCTAAATCTTAAAATATCTATTTTTTTTATTTCCATTACTTTAGAAGTTATTAGCTAAAGAAAAATACTCACTTTTTCAGTTTTTAGCTCATATCTAGTCGGTTATGATAATTTTGCAAAACCTAATTACACTTTCAAAATGGGCTTACAAAATAGAAAAAAATTCCCCATTTAACCGACTTTGTATCTCTTATAGTTTCCGATATCTCAATACTGCGCCGATTTCGTAAGACTGTATATTATGGCGTATTTTCAAAAAATAATGTAAAATATTTCTTTTAAAGTGTAAGTACATGCTTATTTCAAATATGCACATATTTTTTACAATATGCGCTTATATTTTTTTAAATAATACGTACTTATTTTTTTAAACTTTCATATAGTTTTTTTAAAATATGCACATAATTATTTTTCAAAATATGTAAATGTTTATAAAATATGCATATATTTTTTTATAATATTCGCTTTTTTTTTTTAGAAAATGCTATTAGTTTTTAAAAATAATATGCACATATTTTGTTTAAATTTGCACTATTTTTTTTAAATGTGCATGCTTATTTAAAATATTTATGCTAAATATATGTTTTTTACAATATGCGCACATTTTAAAATAATAATATGCACTTATTTTTTTAATTTGAACAGAATTTTTTAAAATATGCACTTATTTTTTGATAATATGCATATTTTTGAAGATAAATATCCTTACATGTTTTTTAATTTGCACATAGTTTTTTAAAAAATGCACTAATTTTTCATAAAAATGCAGCTATTTAAAAAATGTTTTTTACGAATTGTTTTGAAATCTATTTTATGAAAAATATTTTTTATAATTTTAATCGAAATATCGAAAACAAGAAGTTTTCAAAAAAATAGAACTTTTTTTTATTTATGTTCTTCACCAAAATAATTGCTATAAGAAATGAAAATATGCAAAAATTTGAAAAATATGCACATGCACAATATGCAAAACTAATCGATTTCTTATTATCAATTTTTTTGCCAGCCTTTTCGTACGTAAAATAAGGAGAAAAAAGTAGATTCGGATAGGTGCTTTTCGAGTAATGAAAAAAGAAATAAAGGCCAAGATAAATTTCCAAGATAAGAAATAATTCAGATAAAAGTAAGGTTAAACTTGTAAGGCATATTAAGATAAGATAAAATCGATGAGCTTCAGATTACGAACTTATTGGAAAAGCAACGTTTTCATCTATCCGGAATAATTTCAACATTTGCAGTTTGATGATGCGCTATTATACGTTTATAACTAGAAAGCATACGGTTATGTCTCCAGTTTAAACTAACAACTAAACTATATTCGCTAAGGGCGCTCAGGAATCGTTATAAAAATGTCGGATTTGTAAAAGTTGGAGGACATCTTGACTTTCGCAGACAGTTTATTATAAAATATTTAAACAAATAAAATGACTATTGATGTTGTAAAGTTGTATAATTCATGAAAGCCCTTAGGGCACATATAAAAATTTCATTTCATTGTCAAAAAAGTATTTAAACTTTTTTATTTATAATAATAATAATATGTAACTTTTTTAGGTTGTCGTTGTGTACTTTTTATAACAATAAAAATTTTGAAATAATGCAAAATGGAACTCGAGGCTAATAAAAGTTAACCAACCAAAGAATCGCTGTAAAATGTAGAGTAAAAACCTATTTACTGATGTTCATCAAACAATGAAAAGAGTAAATTAAAACGCACCCACATAATGTGGTCATGTTCCTTGTTTTACTTATCTTTTCATTTTCTCTTTCATAATAATTTTGAGTTTACCAACCACAGTTCTTTGATGTATTTTTGGTTTTACAGTACTTTATTCGAATCTGCAATATGTCTCTATATTGTTATTGTCGTGAGGGTGCAATAAGGGTGTTGAATACCCTATTTTTGCCAATCTCAAGGGCTTTGCATGTTTATCCCTCTTTTAAAACAGTTTAAGACTTATAGATAAAAATCAATGAGAAGGATTTAGGGTGCGGCAAAATTTCCATTTTTATTTCCAAAACAGTTGTGGTTTTATGATTTTACAGCAACTATTTTTTTGTTTTATACTTTACGCCAGGCCAGTTTGCATTCTGGATGCCCTAATAAAGTTCTTGGGAATTTGATGAATTTAGCAAGGGCAAATTCTGCATATTTTCACTAATTGCTCCAGAGCATGCAAAATTGGCACAAGATGGAACCAATTTTATTAATTTTGGATGGATAATATTCCCATACACGGGGTGTCTTCAAAAGATCTGTACAAACAGCTACCACATATCTCTGGGACCAAAATAGGACAAAAGTTGGTCATCTAACTGCTAAGAAGCCCACAGTTCACACTAACAGTTCAGTCAATGAACGTTCAACTTTTTTTTACAACTTTTCTTGCCTCTTGTAGATTTTGATACCTATCACGGTTTAGGCAGAAAAAAATTATTTTGATTTATTTCGCGCATGCTACTGTTGCACAATTTTTTATGTCTCCACAAAAGCAAGTACCTACTTGTGATTAATTTAAAATTATTTTTCAACAATAACCACTAAACGCGAGTGCATTTGTCACTAAAAGGGGGTCTTTTGTTTGCGATAGTTTATGCATAGACGAAATAAATATCGATATAGACGAATAAATATCGATAAACGATATTTATTTCGTCTATGGTTTATGTTAGGCTAACGTACAGATTAAAATCTATTTTACTTTTACAACCGAAGGTAAGGAAAAGTATTGCGATCGCGCTGAAAAAAAATTTTGAGATTAAGAAGGATATATGCGTTTTGGCACTTTCTGAAACGATCTTGACTTGAAATTTGGCATAGGCCTCCTTAGGGTCGTGATTTGGAACCATTAGTTTTTGGTTGCAATCCGTTCACCGGAGGACTCAGAATTAACATCCCTCAAACGATTTAACAAAAAATGTCAGAATATTTTTGCACCATTTATACAAAGAATTTTTTTATTGACAATTTAAAGAAAGATGTCAGAATATGTCTTTTTAAAATTTTAATTTATTAATATGGAAAAGTCTTGTGTTGACACAACAGATTTTTTATATCTTACAACGACCAAGACCCTTAAACGATTGGGGTTTAGTTTTAAGGGCTAGGGATTAATTTTGTGCGGTGCACTAAGTACCGAAAGGTGAAATCACCAAAAGAATACCAATGTTAGTGGCTTCTGAAATGAGAAGCTCGTGCTGAACTTGTGGGAAAATAAACTTTTCTGTCATTAGCTTCAGTTACAGGCCCTTACAGGTGACTAAGTTAATTTTTTCAATAAAAAATTACTTGTTAAAGCTCTAATAAAGGTAAATCATGTAAAAAAGCGTGCATTTACACGCTTTTCATTAAAGATATTATTTAGAAGAAAATTACAGCAATATTCTCTACATGACATGTTATTAGAAAGGGTAGCTTAACGACATTTAAATGTTAACTGTAATAAAATGCAATTTAAGTATGCATTTTTAATTATTTTCGTTCGATTGCGAGCATTGATAAGAAATTTTAAAGCAAATAAAAAAATATTGTTGTAACGAATCCATAATAATACCTTATTTTTATGTAAGCCCTATTGGATTTGTTGTAACTTAGACCCTCACTTATTATTCCCCTCTGCATATTTTTACGGACTTACAAGTAAGCACAGTAAATGACAACCAAAAACGAAAATTTGAAAAATGATCTTTAAGGAGAGCTGAGGGCGAGGTTATATAATTACTTGTTAAACATTTTGTAGGTTTTCTCTTGTTATTCCCCTCTTACAAGGAACTAAACATCTGGACTTTATTGAATACTTTACTGTAATGTTACAGGTCTGTCTTTTTCAGTTTATATGTTTAACCTGTAAAATCAATGGTTGAACGAACATTGACACCAACCGTGCACCAACCTGTCGTTCAAAATTAAGAAAGCATGAATGTATAAGAATCAGTTGCCATTCATTATTGGAAATTCTTACTGTAACGTCAAAATTAATGGGTCGTTTGCATGTAATGAATGATATAAAATCGACACTTTTTTTAATATTTACCGACCTTTGTAGGTCAATAATAAATGATTCAGCCACAAAGTAAGAATTAAACGTCATCAGGTGTGGTGTCTAACTAGATAATGTTTCTATCGATAGAATAGTACAATAAACGTAAAGAAAGAGTTGCACAACAGATTAATTGCACAAAAAATGAATTCATTACAAAATAAATAGATGCTAGAGTTGAAATCAAACTAGCTTTTAGTTAGAGATACGCTAAGAAACGTCTGATAGACATTATTGATAATTATATTTGAATTTTACAACCGAAGTTTGTTAGAGCATGAATCATCTATCGTATGTCACTATTAAAGTGAATTTTTCATTTATAACAAAACTCCCACCCAAAAGCTAATGTGACTAGAACTCTATAGTGGCCTTGACGATCATAGTTTCACAACCGTAAAATTGAAATAGTCATTAGATATAATTATAAAATTAAAACAGATCGGATTCGGTCTAAGGATTATATGTTCTAGAAAAGAGAAAAAATTGGCTTTCCAATGACGTAAAATTGAGGTTAGGTTTGTATTTAAAAAATCTCATATCTCCAAACTCCAAAACGAAAAAATATTTTGTTGTTTGGTTCTATTCTTGAGAGTTGCATCTTCATATTAATGAAAGTATATTCTTTTGTTACCATTCTTAATAGATATATTTTTAATATAAAGCTGTAGATGGACAAATGGCAAAAGTGGAATTGGACATAGATACGAAGTAGAAACTGCTTTTTAAGTTATCTAAAGCAATTAGAGATGCGACACTCACAGAGCTTCATGTGCTCTAGATGAAAAGAAAAATTTAGTTAAGATGACATAATTGACAAGACAGATGGAATGACAGATGGGATGATAGCTCGGACGACAGATGGGAAGATATGGCACAGATAAGTGACAGACGTGATGAAACACGGGCTGACATATGATATGACACATGGGATGACACGTTGAATGAAAAATGAGATGACACATGGAATAACACATAGAGTGATGAAATTATATATGGCATGACAGAAGATATTCCCCGAAACTCTCTCTCTCTTTCTGTACCTCTCTCTTCCTTTTTCCTACCGGCGCTATTCTTCTGTCTATATCTTAATCTATACTACTTCACCCTTTCTCTATATCTCTTTTATTCTATCACTCTGTCTTTCAGACCTTACTGTGCAATCTCTATGACATGGGTTTTTTATTACAGGGTCATAGCAAGATGAATCTATCAATTAATCAATTAATCAATTAAATAATTAAATAATCGATTAATCGAAAATAATATTATTTGAGTAATTAATCTATTACTAAATTAAATAAAAAAGTAATTTAGCCTCAATTAAACTATTGAAGCGCAGACTAATCGATTAAAACATCAGTTAATCTATTAAAACACCGATTAATATACTGAAAATCATATTAATCGCTTTTTTTACAATCTTTAACAGTTACCATTGCTATACCATTGAGTTGGTGCGCTAGTTTAAAATCATCTTGCATAAAAAAATATCGATTGTGACGATTAATCGATAATTTAATTAATCTAATGATTGCTAAAAAAATAATCGATTAATGGAACAATATATTAATTGAAATGGCGAATATTGAAATAATCGATTAATTTTAAATTGCATCAAAAAATCATAGGTAGATTAAAATATCAATCAAACAATAATTAATCGATTATCCACAACCGATTATTCTATTATTTTAAAGATTTTAAGTTATGAAGATTCGATTAATCGATTAAAATACAGATTAATCGCTTAAAACGTTGATTAATCGATTTTAATTGTAACTAGTCTATTAAAACACCGATTAATCTTTTAAAACACCGATTAATTGATTAAAACACCGATTAATCTATTAAAAATCAAATTTATCGTTTTTTCAGCCAGCTCTAAACAGTTATTATTTTTATAACATTGAGTTGGTGCTCTAGTTTTAATCATCTTGTATAAAAATATACTGATAGTGACGATTAATTGAATGATTTTTAAGAAAATAATCGATTAATCGAACAATACATTAACTGAAATTGTCATTATTGAAATAATCGATTAATTTTGAATTGCTTCTAAAAAATCATAGATGGATCAATTAAACACTCGAATAATCAATTTATCGAAATTTAGAATAATTTATTAATTAATCGATTAAGCTCACAACCGATTAATCTATTATCTTTAGAAGTTATGAAGTTTCGATTAATTGATTAAAATACCGATTAATTGATTAAAACAACGATTAATAAATTTTAACGCTGAATAATCTATTAAAACATCGATTAAGTAATTAAAACACCCATTAATCGATTAAAACACCGATTAATCTATTAAAACATCGAAATTATTAATAATCGTATGAATCGCTTTTTCAGCAAGCTCTAACAGTTACGATTTCTATACCATTGAGTAGGTGCGCTAATTTTAAATCATCTTGTATAAAAAAATATCTATTGTGATGATTAATCAATAATTTGATTAATCGAAAAATTAGTAATAAAATTATCGATTAATCAAACAATATATTAATTGAAATGGCGAGTATTAAAATAATTGATTAATTTTGAATTGCTTAAAAAAATCATTGGTAGATTAAAACATCTATCACAAAATCAAATTATCAAGTTGTTGAAACATGGAGTAATTTATTAATTAATCGATTAATCCAACTACAGATTAATCTATTATTTTAAAAAGTTATGAAGCCTTGTTAATCGATTAAAATACCGATTAAAACTCCGATTAATCGATCAAACACCGATTAATCGAAGAAAACATCGATTAATCTATTAAAATACTGATTAATTGATTAAAACACCGATTAATCGATTAAAACACTGACTAATGGATTAAAATATCAATTTATCAATATTTTCTGCCAGCTTTAACGCGTACAAGACAAAGAAGAGATGCAATAAATCTATATCCTTTTTGGACACGCAAAATTAGCATTTTAATAAATTTTGAATTACATATTACAAACCCAAAGAACATGCGTTATAACGTCTCAAAATTGAATTATTTAATTGTTTACTCAAAAATTTTACATTTATAGAAACCATTGTGTTAACATACAATTGGATAGGTATGATTATGCTTTTTAAATTAAATTTGAAAACTTCATCCATTTTGTGTTAAAGTTGTACTACTAAGAAGAAATGCCTTATAAAGTTAATTAAATGTTATACCATTTGTAAAACGACGCTCAGAGAGACACACGCTCAGTAATAATACGCACATTTACACAAATATGTAAAACGTTACAAACTTACAGAACGTAAATTTAAAACATCTTGTAAAATTCATGATTAAATTTTAATTTATTAATAACGAGAGCGAGTGAGTGAGGTTAAAGGAGAAAGAAAGAGAGGGAAAGCTGAATATCAAATATGGCAATATTTTCATACAATTTTAATTAAAGTGAGTATTATTTTTGTGAAAATAAAAGATGTCTTCTCCTATATGGTTTATAATTATATAAAATTTATTAGAAACATTACGTTTACTATCTTACAGTTTAGGGGTTGTTAAATTTGCAAGCTAACATTGTATTGTCTTAAGGCGAAACACAATGAGAAGACTTTAATTATTATGTCTACAATTTATTTAATAAATGTTTAGTACTATTTAATGGTAAATTTAAACTATTAAATTGTGAAGTTGTGGTTTTATCGATTCCTTAAACGAAAAGAACTTGTTTTTTCAATTTTTTTTCAAAAAAAGTTACCTTTGTTTTAAAGTCGCTTGACTTGTACGGAAAATCACGACAAGTTAAATTAATTCCTTTTTTTTTTTGGTTAAATTTATCAAGACTTTTCAGTACAAGTTGCGATGTTTTTTTAGGTTTTTCAAGAAATGGGGTTAATGGTTTCACACATACGTATTTGCTTAGTTTGATTATCTTGAGTAAATTCTACACGAGTGTGTGCTCTGGATGTGTTTGTGTGCGTTTATAAATGGAAATTTTAAACAGTTGAGCAAATGTATCTATTGATTAATTGTAAACAACCACAAAAGGTTTAAATTACCTACCCGCTTCGTTACTTAAAAAAAGTAAATATTGCTCATTTTGGAAAAATAACAAAGTTTCAAACTTTTTTCAAATTGTATAACATAGGAACGGACGAGGAATTAAATAAAAATTAAAACTGGATGAACACAACATATTATAACATCTCACAATAATTCTTCGTCACTATCAGAGTTCTTTATAAATTTTGGATCGCGATGGCGCCAAAATTGAGAACACACGACAGCTCCTTTTACTCAGTGCTCAAGCCAGTCGATACTTAGAGGAAACTCAATCCTCGACTTTCTACAACCAGAATTGTTTGAAAAACCCTTGGATGTCATTTCAAGAGTGTTTGGCTTCCGAACACCGATCGAGGTGATCATTCAGGACCGTAACACGGCTAGAAGTCAATCAATTCAACAGGAACCAAACTCCTCCATCTGGTATTCAGATGGATCTAAAACTGAGCAGGGAACAAGTATAGGCACATATGGCCCAAAATATACTGTACCAATAGCCTTAGGAACCTACCCCACAATTTATTATGCAAGCTGAAATTCTTACAATAGAGCTATGTGTCCTAAACTATTCTGTTGACTATCTAAAACACATAGAAGGGCGGAGATTAAAAAATCGGAAAATGAGAACAAAAGTTCTCACTGGAACAACGCACCGAAGAAAGTCGAAGAAATGATCAATTTGATGATGGCAATGAGATAGTATTCAAGACCTTAATAACTGACTAGTGGCCCTTAAAATGCCCTGAAAAGACCTCCCAGCCCATCTCACGCACCTACTTGAGATTTTAAAGGAGTATAAATGATTTGATTCAGGGTCAATCATCTGGATCAGTGACTTAAACATTAATTTGACAATGGAAATGAGATAGTATTTAAGACCTTGATTACTAACTAGTACCCCTTAAAATACCCTGAAATACCCTAAACATTTGACAAAGGCAAAGAGATTACACTGCAGACCTTGAAAGCTGAGTGACGCCTCTGAAGAGGTTCTAAAGAGCCCTTCAAACACAACTTAGACTTGCTTAGGGTTTCAAAGGCGTATAAAAATTTGATTCAGGGTTATTCATCTGGATCAGTGACTTAAACAATTGACAATGGCAATGAGATATTATTCAAGACCTTGATTAGTGATTACTAACTAGTACCCCATTAAAATGCCCTGAAAAGTCCTTCCAGCGCAACTTCGACCTGCTCGCGATTTTAAAATTCTATAAATGATTATTTCAAGCTTATTATCTGGATCAGTCACTTAAAATTTGACAAATCATCTACAGACCTTGATAACTTACTAACACTCCTAAAAAAGCCCTGAAAAGCCCTCCAGCCCTACTCAGATCTGCTTAAGATTTTATAAGCGTATAAATAATTTGATTCAGGGTTATTCATCTGGATCAGTGACTTAAACATTTCACAATGGCAATGAGATTACACTGCAGACCTTGAAAACTGAGTGACGCCTCTGAAGAGGTCTTAAAGAGCCCTTCAAACACAACTTAGACCTGCTTAGGGTTTAAAAGGCGTATAAAAATTTGATTCAGGGTTATTCATCTGGATCAGTGACTTAAACATTTGACAGTGGCAATGAGATAGTATTCAAGAAGACCTTGATTACCAACTAGTACCCCTTAAAACGCCCTGAAAGTCCTTCCAGTGCAACTTCGACCTGCTCGCGATTTTATACTGCTATAAATGATTATTTCAAGGTTATTATCTGGATCAGTGACTTAAAATTTGACAAATGACCTACAGACCTTAATAACTTACTGACACTCCTAAAAAAGCCCTGAAAAGCCCTCCAGCCCTACTCAGAACTGCTTGAGATTTTATAAGCGTATAAATAATTTGATTCAGGGTTAATCATCTGGATCAATGACTTAAACATTTGACAATGGCAATGAGATTACACTACAGACCTTGAAAACTGAGTGACGCCTCTGAAGAGGTCCTAAAGAGCCCTTCAAACACAACTTAGACCTGCTTAGGGTTTCAAAGGCGTATAAAAATTTGATTCAGGGTTATTCATCTGGATCAGTGACTTAAACATTTGACAATGGCAATGAGATAGTATTCAAGACCTTGATTACTAACTAGTACCCCTTCAAATGCCCTGAAAAGTCCTTCCAGCGCAACTTAGACCTGCTCGCGATTTTAAAATCCTATAAATGATTATTTCAAGGATATTATCTGGATCAGTGATTAAAATTTGACAAATGACCTACAGACCTTGATAACTTACTGAAACTCCTAAAAAAGCCCTGAAAAGCCCTCCAGCCCTACTCAGATCTGCTTGAGATTTTATAAGCGTATAAATAATTTGATTCAAGGTTAATCATCTGGATTAGTGACTTAAACATTTGACAATGGCAATGAGATTACACTCCAGACCTTGAAAACTGACTGACGCCTCTGAAGGGGTCCTAAAGAGCCCTTCAAACACAACTTAGACCTGCTTAGGGTTTAAAAGCCGTATAAAAATTAGATTCAGGATTATTCATCTGGATCAGTGACTTAAACATTTGACAGTGCTGGCAATGAGATAGTATTCAAGACCTTAATTACTAACTAGTACCCCTTAAAATGCCCTGAAAAGTCTTTCCAGCGCAACTTTGACCTGCTCGCGATTTTAAAGTCCTATAAATTATTTCAAGGTTATTATCTGGATCAGTGACTTAAAATTTGACAAATGACCTACAGACCTTGATAACTTACTGACACTCCTAAAAAAGCCCTGAAAAGCCCTCCAGCCCTACTCAGGTCTGCTTAAGATTTTATAAGCGTATAAATAATTCGATTCAGAGTTAATCATCTGGATAAGTGACTTAAACATTTCACAATGGCAATGAGATTACACTGCAGACCTTGAAAACTGAGTGACGCCTCTGAAGAGATCTTAAAGAGCCCTTCAAACACAACTTAGACCTGCTTAGGGTTTATAAGGCGACTAAAAATTTGATTTAGGATTATTCATCTGGATCAGTGACTTAAACATTTGACAGTTGCAATGAGATAGTATTCAAGACCTTAATTACTAACTAGTACCCCTTATGCCCTGAAAAGTCTTTCCAGCGCAACTTCGACCTGCTCGCGATTTTAAAATCCTATAAATGATTATTTCAAGGTTATTATCTGGATCAGTGACTTAAAATTTGACAAATGACCTACAGACTTTGATAACTTACTGACACTTCTGTGAAAGCCCTGAAAAGCCCTCCAGCCCTACTCAGATCTGCTTGAGATTTTATAAGCGTATAAATAATTTGATTCAAGGTTAATCATCTGGATTAGTGACTTAAACATTTGACAATGGCAATGAGATTACACTCCAGACCTTGAAAACTGACTGACGCCTCTGAAGGGGTCCTAAAGAGCCCTTCAAACACAACTTAGACCTGCTTAGGGTTTAAAAGCCGTATAAAAATTAGATTCAGGATTATTCATCTGGATCAGTGACTTAAACATTTGACAGTGCTGGCAATGAGATAGTATTCAAGACCTTAATTACTAACTAGTACCCCTTAAAATGCCCTGAAAAGTCTTTCCAGC
Organism: Malthinus seriepunctatus; assembly: GCA_963924605.1. Lineage (NCBI taxonomy): Eukaryota > Metazoa > Arthropoda > Insecta > Coleoptera > Cantharidae > Malthinus > Malthinus seriepunctatus. The sequence continues at coordinate 21,388,101 of OZ004604.1, forward strand.
GCAACTTTGACCTGCTCGCGATTTTAAAGTCCTATAAATTATTTCAAGGTTATTATCTGGATCAGTGACTTAAAATTTGACAAATGACCTACAGACCTTGATAACTTACTGACACTCCTAAAAAAGCCCTGAAAAGCCCTCCAGCCCTACTCAGGTCTGCTTAAGATTTTATAAGCGTATAAATAATTCGATTCAGAGTTAATCATCTGGATAAGTGACTTAAACATTTCACAATGGCAATGAGATTACACTGCAGACCTTGAAAACTGAGTGACGCCTCTGAAGAGATCTTAAAGAGCCCTTCAAACACAACTTAGACCTGCTTAGGGTTTATAAGGCGACTAAAAATTTGATTTAGGATTATTCATCTGGATCAGTGACTTAAACATTTGACAGTTGCAATGAGATAGTATTCAAGACCTTAATTACTAACTAGTACCCCTTATGCCCTGAAAAGTCTTTCCAGCGCAACTTCGACCTGCTCGCGATTTTAAAATCCTATAAATGATTATTTCAAGGTTATTATCTGGATCAGTGACTTAAAATTTGACAAATGACCTACAGACTTTGATAACTTACTGACACTTCTGTGAAAGCCCTGAAAAGCCCTCCAGCCCTACTCAGATCAGCTTGGGATTTTATAAGCGGATAAATAATTTGATTCAAGGTTAATCATCTGGATAAGTGACTTAAACATTTGACAATGGCAATGAGATTACACTGCAGACCTTGAAAACTGAGTGACGCCTCTGAAGAGGTCTTAAAGAGCCCTTCAAACACAACTTAGACCTGCTTAGAGTTTAAAAGGCGTATAAAAATTTGATTCAGGATTATTCATCTGGATCAGTGACTTAAACATTAATTTGACAGTGGCAATGAGATAGTATTCAAGACCTTGATAACTGACTGATGCCCCTTAAAATACCATGAAAGCCCTCCCAGCCCAACTCAGTCCTGCTTCAGTATTTAAAAGCGTATAAATTATTTAATTGAAGGTTAATCATCTGGATCAGTCACTTAAAATTTGACAAATGGTAATGAGATTACACTACAGACCTTAAAAACATCCTGACACTCTTCAAAAAGCCCTGAAAAGCCCTCCAGCCTTACCAAGATCTGCTTGAGATGGTACTACAGACCTTGATAACTAACTAGTGCCCTGAAAAACCCTCCCAGCCCAACTCAGACCTGCTTGAGATTTTAAAAGGGTATAAATGATTTGATTCAGGGTTAATCATCTGTATCAGTGACTTAAACATTTAACAATTTCAATGAGATTACACTACAGACCTTGATAACTGACTGACGCTCCTGAAAAAGTCCTAAAAAGTCCTACCAGCTCAAATTAGACCTGATTGGGGTTTCAAAGGCGTATAAAGATTTGACTCAGGGTTAATCTGGATCTGGATCAGTGACTTAAACTTTTAACAATGGCAATGAGATAGTATTCAAGACTTTAATAGGCAAAGAAATTTATTGAGTACTCGACCACAAATGCTAAAATGTTTCTTCTGTTATCAAAGAACGAAATCAAACTCATCACGGGTCTGTTTACTGAACACTGCCAAGTGATGTACCACCTCAAGAATCTGGAACTGGAGGATGGCGACATATGCAGACTATGTGAATCGGAGATCGAATCCACCAAACACATTCTCTGCAGTTGCGATGCATTGGCTCGGCTTAAGCTGAAACACTTAGGATGGGAGCAATTTGATGTCTGAAGAAGTGAAAAACTAACTTCTCAGGGACATTATATGCTTCGCTGGTAAGATTGAATTTCTAAGAACATAAATACGAGTAGGGTTATGAACAAAAGATCAACACTGGTCGCAGTTCTATAAGGCTTAGAAGCCAATCGACCCTGAGTACAATACAATGCAATAATTAATAGTGGAAACTCAAGAATTTTTTCGGATGGAGTGCTATTAATTATGGTCATCAAGTGGATACTCCGTCCGGTAACCTCTAAATTTAGATAGTCTAGTACATGTTAATGTTTTTGTTTTTATTTTAGCATCTTCTACATCTATTGTTCAGTTCACCGATCTTTACCGACACGTGACCATCTAATTATAAATTATGGTGGAAACGACTTGTTTTTTTAATTTATTTAATTTATTATTAATTATTATTAATTTATTTGGAAAAATTATTAAATTAATTATTTATTGAGTATTCGAAAAGTCACGTGTCGGTAAAGATCAGTAAACTGAACTACAATAGTTTTATCTACAATGGAATAATTTAAATATTCTGAATGAAGTTATTCTAAGCTGATGGGAATGGCATAGGTATTTTTTATTTGCTTAAATAATTTAACCTTGTCTGCTATTAAGAAAATACACTATAACTCGATGAGCTTAGTTTGGGAGAATAGAAACGCTAGGTTATGATGGGTAATGTAGTGAATTCTAATAATGCTCAACGTTTGCCAAAAGCGCATCTCTACTGACATGATGTACCCTTTTCTAACTTTTATTGTGTTGCATAAATAGGCACGCTAGTCATAGCAAAACCGCATATATCGCAGTTTAAGATTCTTTTGAAAAGGTACACAAAACAGTAAACAGAGTGCTCCAAAAATTTAATCTTATGCTGACTGCAACTCGCTTTTACAAGTGTATAAAACGTGCCAAGTTATGCCATTTTCACGACATGACTAGATTCGGACTGTAGCCTGTTTAAGTGTCTACTTTTAGAGAAAAATCCTCAGCGATGATATTTTTACTAAAGTTGTGCAAATTAAAAAATAAGTCCTTTTATTACATTATTTTAATAACGATGATAATAAAAGAAAATCGAAAAGAGTTTCGAAATGTTACGACGAGTCTTTGATATGTAATTGCTAGCAAGCATGTATGCATAAATGTTACTATGTCATATAAATGACATATATTATATATGCCCGAGAGCTTCTGATTATGAACATGGAGAGAATAAGCCACAAAACAAATTCTTTTTAATGGACTTTTTCATTTGTATTTGAGTACGTACGTACGTACTGTTGCGCAACACGGTAATTACTAATTAGATAAAAGAAATAACGGATGTGGCCATATCGGGAACTTTTTGAAAAAGTTGCATAAAGGTTGGAACGAGTGCCTGACAAATTCCGAATGATAATTTGAAAAGGGTTTAAATCGTTTGAATTTAATTAATACGTTTCAGCAAAATTAACATAATTTTTGGAAATACGACTTCATAACGCCATGTCGTGGATATTAATTGAACTACGAAGGAAAAGAAAAAGTTCAAAATATCTCAAACAATTTTAAATTAAATTTTCAAGATTGCGCATGATTTCTTCTTTATTGAAAGAAGTAAATTTCTTTAAAAGGAAAAAAAAGAAAAATGTAGTATGCACAAAAAGACGTTTTAAAAATGTAAGAATAAAAAAGAACGCAATTTTTATTTTAACATATTATCACATATGTGCGGTATATGTTTGAGTGTCTAAAAGTGGTAGGTGTTATATGTGTGCTTATGTAAAATGGATGCAGCCTGAATCGCTTAAGTTGAGATTTTTAGAAATGTGCTCATAATCCGTCATATTATGCAGAACAGTGAGTGGTCTGAAGGAGTCGAGTCAACAAAAGCTTTTTTTTTCTTCTTTCCATTTCAGTCAGCACATTATGTATGTTATTTCTATGCTTATATTTCATTGGTTTGACTTCAAGTACCTATCTAGCTCTTATCAAAATGTCAATTAGTTTTTCAATTACATTTTCAACTAAATTTCTCTCCGTGATGCACTTTTTTTTACTTTTTACCTCATTTTAAATTTCGTTTTGAATAATTAAGTTTCACGAGGAAGCTATAACAAGTTTTGTGTAGTTTTAATTAATTCACAAGTTCAATTTGCTTGTACGTATTAATAATTTTTTTAATCCAAAATAAAATAAATTATGAGCAATAAATAATTGAAAATCTTTTTTGTTTTATTTTCTTTAGAAAATAGCTACAATAACGTTTTTAACTTACTAACTGTATCATCAATTTTGTGAAAAATGTATTTTTGGAAAATTGTCAAGATTATGTATGCTATGTTAATTTTCCAAACGAGTAAGTTAGGTCAGTGTGTGAAAATGGGTTCTTGTGCTTTTGTTCAATCTTGAAGAAAAATTTAAATTCAACTATTTTTCAAACTAAATTTGTTTTTCTGATAAATAAAATTCTCAAAATCTTCATTTCAAAGGTTGTTTTACTTATTTATTTAAATTAAATTTTTTCTATTATTACACATACTGGGCCCATACAAGGGCCCATACAAGGTGATTTTTTAAAAGTAGAGCAACATTTAAATCTCAGAAACGCTAAGAATAACGAGATTCGTTAATTAAGCAAAAAGTTGCATATTTTAATGAGCTTGAAGAATCCGTTTAAAAAATTTCTAAATTCAGCATGGTTACCGAGATAACGCAAAAAAACTGAAAACTAACAATTTAGTTTTTCGACTGCACTTTGAAAATGGTTTATTAAAAAAAAATTTGTGAGGCAAAAAAAAATCCATTTGGCAAAGATGCAAGAGGTCTAGATCTGCCACTGACTACGCTTATCACCTCGAGTTTTCAAGTGAGCTAACGTATGAGGAGAGTATTATAGTCAGTGTATAGCCAAAAGAAGCTGTTCTAGTACGTTAGAGCTTCGCTCTGCTCCAAAGTGGGGATTCCCAGCATTGAAATGGACAAATTTGCCAGATTGATTTTGAAGCTTCAGTTTGGTTTAATCCAACGTCCCCTTGAGTCCCGCTTGACTTTGATAGTGTGTTTTCCGATGAAGAAGTTGTCAAACTCAAACTGAAGAAACTATAAAGACCGATGTTGCTCCCGGTTCTGATGACTTGACCTCTTACGTCTTGAGACAGTGCTCCAATGCAGTAGCCTATCCTCTCTCGGTTATCATGCAATGCTCTTTCGACAGCTCTCTACTGCCATCGCAGAGCGTGTTTTTCGATGAAGAAGTTGTCAAACTCCAACTGAAGAAACTAAAGACCGATTTTGCACCCGGCCCTGATGGCTTGACCTCTTACGTCTTGAGATAGTGCTCCGATGCGGCAGCCTATTCTCCCTCGGTTATCATGCAATCCTCTTTCGACAGCGCTCTACTACGATCGCAATGGCGTATCACCATTGTTACTAACATTTATAAAAAGGGGAATAAGCTTCCAACTTCAGGCCTATTAGCCTCGTCTCTACAGCTGCCAAGATCATGAAATTTCTGACAAACTCACTTCATTTCTATTGTCTAATAACGTCATCCGTGATTTGCAGCTCGGTTTCTTCCCGGCTTGCTCCACAATAACCAACCTCTTACAGTGCGTAAACCTTTGGCTTTGACTTCTAGAGACCGGCCGACGTTCTCTATCTGGACTTTTCTCGTGGTTAAACTAGAACATTTCGGAGTTCGCGATGATATGCTGCTGTGCTGGATTCTAGCTTTTGTCATTGCGGACACCTTGTCAACCAACGAGCCTGTTCTTAGTGACGTAGCCCAGGGTTTCATCCTGGAGTGTCTTCTGTTTTCGGTGTTTACGTTGGATTTGCCCCTTTCAATAACAAACTCTTGCTCGTTCTACGCATGTGACGCGCCAGTGTGGGAACGTCGCAACTTCACACGCGATTTGAACAGTATCCACGATTGGGCGGTTGTACGGCATCTTTCACTAAACATCGGAAAGCGTGTAGTGCTCCCTACCGGCAAAAACAACCCGAGATTCGACTACTTCTTGAGTCAGCGCAAGCTTTCACCTGTTTCTCATCAAAACGACCTCGAAGTCATCATCTATGAAGACCTATCGTGGTCAAGACATGTTGAGGGAGTCTGTAAAAAGGCTGATTTAACAATGTTCATCTTTACAAGTTCATGCTGCAAAAGAGCCCCGCCAGACCCTCTGTCGACACCACAGCCATCCTATTCAAACTTTACGTGCGTCTACTGATGGAATACGCTGGACCTGTATGGCACCCCTTCTTGCGCCAATATTCTCGAGAGGGTCCAGAGAAAGGCCACGCCATTGGCGTAAGGTACTAGAAGACCCACGTACGGACAGTTTTACCAACAGAAGGCTTCGCAACAAATTGATTGGGGTGTATCGTGTCTTGACCAGTACTTTTTCGGTCAATATGTCCAACCTGTTTAGGCTCAACTCTGACAAGCGTCTTTGTGGACATGCTCTTAAACTAAAAGGGAGTGCTTCCTCACCAGACAGCGTGAATCGTTCTTGTCCAACCGTGTATTTACTGCGTGGAACAGTCTGCCCTCTAGTGTGATTTCAGCTCAAAATGTAAACATTTTCAAGAACGGGGTGGACCAGTGCCTTCAGTCGTATGGTGGGCTACTGGGATTCTTGGTTATGTTATGTTATGTCATGTTAATTACAATTACAATCCCCCTACGCATGGCACATTCTTCGCTAAAGGTGTTATATTTATTCGATCTTTTACCAGAACCTTTTGGTAGTCGCACCGTAGTAATACTCAAGCAAAAGGTATCTGTGTTCAGCCCCGACGAATTTGATTGGAAAATACCGCTGAGAACCTCCCACACGTCGTCTACTGTTACTTCAGATGCCTGTTTAAAATTTTTCCATCCATTGCCCTTGACAAAATCTTTAGAACAAAATAAAGCCAATTTGGTCTGTATGCTCAACACTTGCCGTAGCGTACAATACAATATCATTTATTGCTCTTCGTATCCATGCAACAGAGTCTTTGCCTGGCGGTTTAGATTATATATTAAACTCCACTGATCTTCCGCGCAAGTTAAAACGTTTAACATGTTTCACAACATCTTTTACTATGGTGAAAGTTTTCGTTTTCAAAATTAATCGGAGCATCTGTCTATCGACTGTCTTCTTCGATGGGTAGATGAGAACTGACTAGTGGCCTCATCTGGACTGTAATTTATTCCCAATATTCTACAAGATCGGTCTCTTTCGCGTTTATTCGTGCTTACTCGTGTAGAGGTGTTAATTTGCATAAGGAAATTTCTTTACAAAGTACTGCGCGTGCGCCAACTGGGGGTAGAGGAGCAAAGGTGGGGTAAGGATGGGGGTAGGAATGGGGGTTGGAGTGGGGGTAGGAGTGGGGGAGTAAGGGAAGGGGGTAGGAGTGGGGCTGGGTTCATGGCGCCTGCCAAAAACTCCCACGGCGGCATACTTCAAAGGATTCATGGCGCCTGCCAAAAGTTCCCACGCTATAGAAAAAATTCCCACGCTCTTAAAAAACTCCCAGGCTCAATCGTCCGATTACCTACTGTTACTTTATGTTATTTTTAAAATAGTAATGCAAAATTACCGAGTATGTATTTTTAGGTAGAAATAAGTCCCATAAACGTTAAATAAACAAAAATTGTTACGAAAATGGCCAAAAACAGACAGTTTTACGGTATTACGAAGGTTAATATCAATTTATTGTACCAAGTATTTATGCTAAAGAAAGTCTGAAGTTGAGAGAAAATTTTTATAGTGATTAATTCGAGTTAAAAAAAAATTGTTCGATAAATAAAAAAAATTTTGAAATAAAATAAAAAGAGAAAGAAATTCGTGTACTAGAAGATAAAATAACAATTTGTTTTATATTTTTTCCCTTCTAAACTTATAAGAAAACCTCTTAAATATAATATTTATGTAACCTGAACGTATACACAAAAATTATTGAAAAAAGTTCCTGATAATGCTGAATTTGAAATGATTTACAGCAAATAAAAGCATTCGGTTGGAACTTTTTGTACTATACTAAAAATGGTATAATAAACTGTTCAACTATAGAATTTGTACATTTGTATCGACCATAATATTAGTATAGTATCTGTAAGTGAAAGCATGGAAATAAATGAACACACTCGCTTCGTTTTGCTTGTTTCAAGATAGAAAACGATCTACTAGTTTCTCCACCCTCTCTCTCTTTTTATATATTCTTCTCTGTCTCTCTTTTATATGTACAACTATGTCACTGTAGATTATATTTCATCCTATACACCATCCACATAACCACATGTACCAAGGAATATTTATGCGAATTTTAGTAATATACAACTTGTGTTACTTGTAATATGATTTATATGAACTGAATTTTCATTAATATTACAACTAGGGCACGTGAGCGGTCTCCTATGTGAACAGTTTGTTCACAAAATAACTTTTTCTATTTTTATCCTTTTTAATACCTTCTTGAAATAGTAAGGATCCAAAAGTTGAGCTGTTGAGACTTAAAAATGGTTATTTTTAATTTGCAGCTTTTTCGGTATAATGCAGAGACAAGAGGTTTATCAGTCGGCAAAAATATCGATTTTATCTAAAAAAAATATCAGTTACGTTGCCAGCCACATGGGTCATTTTATGCCCAGTCTTTAAATACCTTTAAAGTATTTCAAAATGTAGAGCTTTAAAATGACCTTTGTGTTGTGTGATTTGACTGCTTTATATTTTTTCTTACGGGAACATCTCAAAACACACGACCACTTGGGCCATGACCATGACCACCCATCCAAGTTATCGCTCAATGAACCGAAACTGCCACCATTATAGAGAAACCTTCAATTGAACATGAAAAATTGGTAATTCTGATCGATACCTACCTGTATGAGTCCATTATGGTTAATAAATAATGCCTTACTTTTATAATCATTTATTCATAAAGGACCATCAAAATAAAATTGTAATGGAAGTCATAGTTTAAACATTTTTCATTATTTACCCAATACATTTTTTTAATTTTCAACAACGTAATCAATTCAATTAAATATTCACTAAATGTAATACATTTTATCTATAATAATAGGGTCAATTAGTTGAACAGTAACTTTAATTCAACCCCACTGTACGTTATTAATATTTAATTATTACAAATGAGCTTCCATGTTCGCTTTAATATTATAAAAACTTGATTTTACATAAAAATATAACTAAATAAAAAAGAATTAACTTAAAAGAAATGAATGTAACTACTAGAAAATAGAAGAAGAAATATTATAAACTCAACGTCTGAAATGGTCACTTTCTTCGTCTTCTTTTTTCAAAGCTTGAATTAAAGTGATGCTCATGACTGCGTTGCATATCTGAAATAAAATTAAAATTTATTAATAATTAATTTATAACAGTTATTATAAAACAATTGATGTGAGAATATTAATGCTAATTACACTTTTTCTATTAAATTGTATGTCGAGGACCTCTTTCACATAAGAGGAATAACGTGGATTATAAATGAGATTATAAAAAGTTAATCTAAATGACATATTCAATTTTTATTTTATACACGAATAATATAAGTATAAATAATAAAATATAATATAGACCTAGTACGTACATTAGTTCAGTGCATAAATAATTGAATTATTCGTAATTTTCTGATATATTTATGCACTTGAGTGTATTAAGCATTACGCATTACGGATTTAAAAGGATTCCATTTATTTGAATGATTCGTTGTTTTAAGAGTGTTTTTTAAAACTGATAATTCTCCTTTATGACTCAAAAGCTTTTAGAACACTTATAAAAATAATCTAACCTCACTAGTCTGTCAATAGAATGACGTCATGAGACCATGAGAGTGTTGACCTTGAAATTATTTATTTTAAGGTTTAAGACAACTTTGCTATAAGCTCTAATTTTTAGAAAGAATAATTAGAGGGGGGAGGGGCAGCTTGTGTTAACATTTATTACTTTTTCATCCAAACCAATGTCAAACTTTGAAATTTTTTTTTTATTTATTTATTTATTGTGTAACGTTGCCATATATCTAACAATTATATAAATCTAATGTAACGATGTAGATTTACCTATGGCTTGGAGGTGTCCTGAATCATCAAGATTTTGCCTCTAAGCTTGGTAACATCTGCATCGTTCCTCCCTCTTCTCTGGTGGTTCATAAGTAGTCAGATTGTTTACTTCGGGTCCCCTGACTATTTTGCTAGATTTAATTTTCTTAATTAACGTCCCTACATCTGTTTGAAAACCGTATGTATTGTTATCCGAGGCCGGTCTCCATGTAAACGCGACAAGGTCGCGCGCATTAATTCCAGTGGCCGCGATAAATCAAATATTTAATTCATTAATTTTTATTTTTACCCTTATGGCATCCCACCTTAATTCAGAAACCTTCTTGAAATTGTTTAGGACCTTAATATTTATTTGAAAGTTATGTAGATAATTCTTTAACTATTTATTAAGTAACTGGACCCCCTGTTAATTTTCTTTTACCCTTTTTTCTTAATCTTGTAATTACCACCTCTTAATTTTGTTCTTATTGCTGATTTCACTCTCCTTGATTTTATTAAGTAATTTATTGCCATTGGGAATTTTTAATGTCGTCTAAAGTAAGTAAAAATCCTCGTAGATAGATTAGATTAGTTTCTTTAGGAAGCCACTGTCCGCAGAAGCGCGCACCCGATCCTTGTAAAACTTTTATACAATTTTAATTAATAAAAACTTCATTAATTAACCGTGAAATTGAAGTTTCGCGTTAGCACGCGAGGTGTCGATGTTCCCACTTACAACCAAGTCCAAGCAGCGCTCTCATTGGTTCTCCGCCTTAAGTGGTGGCGAAGCCATAAGTAGGAGTATCTTTCAACAGATAAAGAAGTCTAGTGTTAACATCGAGTGCAGTGTGATTGTGGAGTATAGGTCGTTCCTCGGACGCTCGAATGGCCCCTACCTGAACCCTCGGACGTGTCCTCTTGTGGTAGCTGTTCCTTGGCGGCTCTAAGAGCTGTCATCGAACGAAGGCCTCCGCACTTTTCAACTACATGCCCCGTAAGGATCCACCCCAGTGGTAGCTGCCCCGCAGTGGCCCCGGGACTACTGTGGGGCCTCCACTCACTCCGTAATTTTTTTGTAAATAGATTTCATTAGCTAGCTCCTGAGCAGAGCAGAAGAGTTGTTTATTTCGTTCCAGTGATTAACCTCAAGATGTTCATTTAGTTCCAGGGAAGAACCCCACTTAATTATTTCGTTCCAGGGAAGAACCTCGAGTTATTCATTTTATAAATTTTTGCGTTATGTATTTATCTAAGATGTTTTTTTAATTTAGTTTGTGTATGTATTTGAGCTCAGACCTACCCCCTCATAGCTCTGATCTAAGCCAATAAAGCATTTTTACTAAGACCCAAGTTTGTGGCTTACACTAATTCTGTGATTTAAATATAATTCTCTTTTACGTAACCGGGCATTAAATTTTTTTAAATATAATATGGTGTAGCTAATTTTGTTTATGGTAGTTAATTAGATTCCGTCATCACATTGGCGTTCTTTGATCTTTAGTAGTTTTTAAAAAATAATTAGTTTGTTGTTATTCTGAACTTTGATGCAACAAAGTATTATAAAGGCAATAGTCAGTTTATTGCTTTGAAAATCCTCCACTGTTCATCAATCTGTTAATATGTGATCATTAAAAATTCCTTTGATTTAAAAGCGTATTTTATTTCTAAAGAAAAATATTAGATTATTTAAATCCAAAAAAACAAGTTTTTAAAGTACTATCGTTTTGAATCAATTATTATTATTGATTTTATTCGAAAGTGAATAATAAATTTACTATATATACAATTTTCGCACCATTTAACACTTTTAAAGACGAAATCATCCTCTCTACTTAACAACAACCATCTACATACAAAAGAACACTTTTCATTATTATAAACTCTCCCTCTTTTGTACACATTTTTGTTCATCCATACTACTTTTACAGTTGTAGTAAATTTACGTTTGAAACGCCAATTTAAGCAACAAAGTCCTTTTGACACATTATCTTTTTGAATGTTACATTCTATTTAATACTCAAGTATTGAAACTTTTAGTATTCAACTTTAATCGTTATGCGACGAATATTCAAATAATTATAATATGTGCAGGATAAACTACATCAAGACAGGTTTTGAAACCAATGAAGCTCGAATACGAATTAGTTATGAAAGTTTCTCAAACTCCTAAAGCGTCATTTCTTGTAAAGGAAACAGTTGTCAAAATATAAATTTGTTACAAATATAATTTATATTGGCTTTACACACAAATTTGTCATTTATTGAAAATTATTATCATTTTTCAATAAATGATTTGAATTTACTATCAGAGAAATGTAATAGTTCTTGAACAGACTCCAAGAGATATTTAAAAACGTAGACGTGGTTGAAATGGGCTGTACTAGGACTTCTTTCAAATTTTTTCAACTGACTAATAATCAGGAACACAGAAGCTGTGCATAACAGTACAAATAAATTTTAGTATAGGGGAAAAACTCAAAGTTCGTCGTAACACTCTGTACTCTATCCAACAAGGAAACGCTGCAGAAAAGATCTCAAAATTAGAAGATCCAACAACTACAACTTCTGTCAATACTCAGTACCATTGGTCTACGCAGATGGTAGACGACCTCCTGAATAGAATGGTGTTGGAACGTTTTATAATTTTGGGACAGAACTATTCCGACTCCATCGTCCATACTGAGGTCTCCCGACGAGAAACAGTTAAAAGGCGAAGCCTCCTGAACGCTGCACCCTGTATGGTATACAGCGAGGACGACGGTCCGCTCTGGCTTCCACCTAAGCCTACCGCTTTTCGAAGTTTCATTAGTACTTTCCTTGAAAATCCCAGGCAAAGAAACCCAATCATCCTCTGCAATTTAAAAATTAGCGAAGAAACGTCCGACGAAACAAACGCATATAATTCAGTTAAACCGGAGTATTATTCCTGAGTCCATTACAAAATCGACTTCCTTAGTTCGCCCAGAACTCCACATATACGAGGATAGCTTCTTGTTCGTGAGTGTTGACTAATCGTGTTGGGGCTGCTACCCAGTGCATGCCAGCGTATCAGCTTTCTTGGGGTGCTCTGCCCATTTAATATAACCGTGACCTATACCTACTACAGTCCTACAGTGATTAATTAAATTAAGTAAATAATAGATCATGCGATTATAAGTATTTAGATGAACAAGACGAAGTGTGAGGACATATATCGCTTCTCTTTGCAAAAAGGTTTACATGCAGTATCTATTGCTGTGAGATAAGCATTTCTAGCTCTAGTTATTTTGAGAGCTATTAATCCCTTTACACCAGGTTAGAATGATCTGTACTATATACAGATTGGGTCCAACGCTCTTACAGCTCTTGTGGCCAGGTCTTCGGGCCTAATTACTCGTCCTAACATTGTAGTCTGATCGCTTGTCTAACGTTTGTGGTGAGGCCTAGGCCTACGCGCTTGTATAAGACTAGAGGTTAGACCTTCGCTCACCGAATCGCTATTACAACCCTTGTGGTCAGGCCTTTGACCCTAATCACTTGTATATCTCGAATGATCCAGCCTCCGGACCCAATCGATCGTACAATCCTTGAGATCAGGCCTTAGGGCCTAATCGCTCGCATATCTCGAGTGCTTGTCGCAACCTTGCAGTCTGATTGCTTGTAGAACGTTTGTGGTGAGGCCTATTATAGGCCTACGTGCTCGTATAAACCTAAAGGTCAAGTCTTCGGACCCAATCGGTATTCCAACCTTTGTGGTCAGGACTTTGAGCCTAATCACTTGTATACCTCGAGTGATCCGGTCTTCGGACGCAATCGATCGTCCAATCTTTGAGATCAGGCATTTGTACTTAATCACTCGCATTTATTTAGTGGTCAGGGCTTCGGGCCCAATTGCTCGTCGCAACATATAGTCTGATCGCTTGTATAACGTTTGTGGTGAGGCCTATAGGGCTACGCGAAAGTATAAACCTAGAGGTCAGGCCTTCGGACCCAATCGCTATTCCAACCTTTGTGGTCAGGCCTTTGGCCCTAATCACTTGTATACCTCAAGTGGTCCGGCGTTCAGACGCAGTCGATCGTCCAATCCTTCCGATCAGGCATTTGGATCTAATCGCTCACATTTCTTTAGTGATCAAGCCTTCGGACCCAATTCGAACACATTCATATCTTCAAATACTTCGTCAAATCTCGACTGGCTGACCTGCTAGTTTTTAATAAACATTAATTTGTTAATCCCTTTTGGCAGAAGCCTTAGGTAACTCAACTTAGAGATGAAATTAAAAAAGTAATTATAAATTTAAGCAACATTTCAACTGCATGATGAAGGTAAACCCTTGTCAAGCATCCCCCCGCCACAATTTAAAAAAAAATAACGTCAACTTTAATAAAATAATTTTAAACTAAAATTTAATAATTACACCATTGAATAAACAGCAAATTTAAACGTTTTGCATGTATTAATATTTAACGAGGTGTAATTTCTTGGTCCGAAACTTTTAAAGAGTAACAAACTTGCTTACATAAGGGGCTATTAAAATTTAAGATGATTTAGGTAAGTAGAGGTTATAAACGTAATTGAACGTACCAGACACATTAAAACAGATGAACGAATTATTCCCTATGGAAACCTGGTGTTAAACAAAAAACAAAAGATACAGTAATTACGTGAAAATGAACTAAAGGTTATTAACCTTTTAAACGTAAACAAAAAAAAAGTTCTTAATCCTTTCGGATTAAAATAATTCTGAAAAGTGTGCAAAATTAATTTAGAGATAAATATTTCTTTTTAATTAAAAATTGCGACAGGAAATTCGTGTGATGAAGGTTATTTTATTATTATTATATAACATGTACTCTCTCTACAAGCTGGAAAAATTAAATTTATTCTAAGACGGTATTACAGCGCACTTTAATTTTTCTATGCATTTAATGAATATAAAATATTGTTAGAAATGCAGAAATTTATTTTAAACTCAGTCAACATCTCATTTATAAATAGTAATTTTAAACGGCACCGTTTTGGACTTGTTTTATCACTCAAATTATTTTTAGATGGAAAACTGCTATTTTTGGAAGGTTTTGAGATCGTCTTACGGCTCTCTTATGCATCTTTTACAATTTACAGCGGCCAATGACAATTTTTATTTAATAGGGGTTTGCCGGTTCTATAGGGGGTGAGCAACTACGATTTCAAAACATGCACTCGGCATTATAATCGACCACAAGATATCCAAAAAAATGTGGGACAAACACGGGAAAAACAAGAATGGAAATAACTTTGAGAAACAAGTGATGGATGGGCAGCTGAAAAAGAATGACTTTTTCAACTGCACAATGACCTTTACCTGTCATGTTGTCATACCTTAGGGATCTGCATAACAGCAGCAATTGTACAACTTCGCCATTTCTCAATATTTATTAGAATTAACTTGTAGCTCGACTTAAGTTCAACTACACATGATTTATGAATATGAAAGGTAAATGCACCCATACTAGACATAAAATAAATATTTTAAGTCGGTAGGTTTTATTGTGAAAAACCGCAATATTTCTTAATAATAAATTGATCTGCTGTTCGTTTAGTTTGGATGATTCGAGAATAAAACAAATAAGGTCAGAATATAAGCTTTGAGTGTGAAATGCACTCTAAGCACTTAATACATTTGGATTAAGTGGTAAATAAATATATCATACAACTTTATTGATATTAAATGGGATCCAGTTTCAGTCTTTTTTGAAAAACTTTTACTTAAAAATTTGAGATATGATTGTGGGAAAAATCGAAACTAAAACTTACAACATCAAGTTGACGTCAGAAGCGCCCTGATTAACATACTGCCTTTGTTACAGTGTGTCAAGCGTATGACTAACCCAATATTTTTAGCAATATAAAATTCTTAACGGGTCTCGGAGGCCCGTATGGTAAATTGTGTCTGTTTCTCGCTTTTCAGTTAATCTGCTGTTTCCAAAGACAGTGAAGTTGAAGCGGAAAATACAACTTTCGAAAACACAGCATTTGGCATTCCATTTAGGACAGGATTTGGTTGGTCTGCGGAAGGATATATTCCTATCCTATACGACCAAAAGTCTCCATTGTACTCCATTTTGGTAGTTCTACGTAGTTTAAATCTTACTGGAATTTTCTTTGGCACTTCCTATAAGGTCGAAGTTTTTCTTCTAGGCCGACGTCCGTCAATTTTGCTCTGGATCGATTACGAGCCAAAGGATAATGGGTTTCTTCAATGTCTCCAAACTATTACAAACTGACCGATTCTAGTAGAAAACCGAGTTTTTGTTTTTAACGAGTCTTTGCTGTGACCACCAGAAGTAGAGGTTCTATTGGGCCCCATTGCACCACAAGTAACGGGTCCAATAGGTTTGTTTGCGTTACAGATTACAGAAGGTTTAAGTCTTGCCTGTAGATACTCATTGTTAGGTTGTTCGCTATTACCTGTAGGATGACTAAAAGTCACTTAGATTTTATAATTGAAGCGATTTTGCTGCCAATTTACTAGCTTTTATGTAATCTCTTAAGATGTGAATCACTTTTGTGATTTCAGCGTTAGCCATGGAAAGTGTCGTTTTAACTTTTCGACACCCCTGGCTGTGTTGATGATCAGTCTAAGATAATTAATAATTATCATTAACATCCCGTGACACTCACCCCCTATTCAGACCCAAAGTATTAGAGTAATAATTCAAGCTTTTATGAGTAGAGGGCGGAATTACACGAAAAAATTTATTTAAAAATATGTCATTATAATATGCACAGATTTTAAAAAAACATATTTATTTAAAATATTAACATTTGTTTTAAAATATGCTCATATTTTTAAAAAATGCTCATCTTTAAAAATATGCACATATTTATTTAAAATATACACATTCTTGTGAAAACGTGCTTATATTTTAAAAAATAGTCTCATATTTTTTTAAATATGCACATAATTATTTAAAATATTCACATATTTTATTAAAATTTACACACATTTATTTAAAATATGCATATATATTTTTTTAAATATGCACATGTTTATTTAAACTATGCTCACATTTTTTTTTAAATGTACATATTTAATTAAACTAGGCACATATTTATTTAAACTATGCACATATTTTTTTTAAATATGCACAGTTATTTAAAAAATTTACATTTGTTTTCAAATATGCTCATATTTTTTTTTAAATATGCACATACTATTTAAAAAAATAGGTATATTTTTTAAAATCAGTACATATTTATTTAAAATATTAACATATTCTATTAAAATGTGCACATGGTGTCAAAAATTGACGTAGTTATTTAAACTATGCACATACGTTTTTAAAATATGCATAAATATTTTTCTTAATTCTGAATAATTATATTTATTTAAACTATGCTCATATTTTAAAAAATTGTACATATTTATTTAAGCTATAAACATATTTTTTTTAAATATGCATATAGTTATTTAAACAAATTTACGTTTTTTTTAAATATTCTCATATTTTATTTAAATATGCGAATATTTTATTAATATATTCTCATATTTTTTTAACATGCACACTGCACACTATTATTAAATATAATAAGTACATATTTTATTATTATACTAAATAATACGCTCATTTTTTTTAAATGTGCACACATTTTTATAAAATATTCTGACATTTATTTAAAATATTCACATATTTTATTAAAATTTACACACATTTATTTAAAATATGCACATTTATTTTTTAAATATGCACATGTTTATTTAAACTATGCTCACATTTTTTTTTTAAATGCACATTATTTAATTAAACTATGCACATATTTATTTAAACTATGCACATATTTTTTTTAAATATGCACAAAGTTATTTAAAAATTTGACATTTGTTTTAAAATAAGCCCATATTTTTTTTTAAATATGCACATACTATTTAAAAAAATATATTTTTTTAAATCAGCACATATTTATTTAAAATATGCATATATATTTTTTTAAATTCTGCATATGTTTATTTAAACTATGCTCATATTTTAAAAAACTGTACATATTTATGTAAGCTATGCACATGTTTTTTAAAAATATGCACTTAGTTATTTAAAATAATTCACATTTTTTTTTAAATATTCTCATATTTTTTTTAAATATGTGCATATTTTATTAACATATTGTCATATTTTTTTAACATGCACATAATTATTATATATACATATTTTACTAAATAATACGCTCATTGTTATTAAACATGCATACATTTTTAAAAAAATATTCTCATATTTATTTAAAATATGCAAATATTTTATAAAAATTTGCACATATTTATTTAAACAAAGCACAAGTCTTTTAAAAATATGCATAGTTATAAAAACAATTTACATTATTTTTAATAATATGCATATTTATTTAGAATATGAACATATTTTTAAAAATATGTTCATTTTTTTTTAAATATGCACATAGTTTTTTAAAATATGCACATAGATTCTTCAAATACTGTATAGCCTTGTTATAGGTTTTGAGACCAAACATGAAGAATATTTTTGGAATGTTTTAAGTTAATAACCAAAAGATCAAGCTGTAGTAAGAGTTTGGAGTTTTCTGGTAAAGTTGATAAAGGGCACTATATTTAATGAATTTGGCGTTTTCATCCTCTTAGAAAAGAGAACAGCGGCCTTAATCGTTTATTTAATAAAATTGTATATAACTGCATGTGCACCTGAACTGAAATCCATAAATATCACCGGGTTGCTAGATGGATAAGAGAGATGGGAAATACAAAGGTAACAGGTCACAGAGTAGTTCAGAAGTATGCTAACCCCCTACCCAGATAATAATAATAGTTGACTTGGTTAAGTGAAACTTAATTTGTCAACTGCATTTGAAACTACTACATTTCCGCGTGTGGTTTCAAGTAAATTTGGTGTAACCTAGTAAACTCACTATCTGTATTTTAGATTAACGTTAATGTTATTTTTATGGCACGACAACCCTTATAAATCACATAATTCGCTACTATGTTTTATTCTTATTGTCTAGTAAAAAAATTTACTTAAAGTTAAATACTTAAACTATTGACATATTTTTTAAGGGGCAATAAGTAAGAATAAGAAAAGTTGGAAAAGGGTAAATGTGCCAATTTTTATCTTTACAATAGCTAACAGTTGAAATGGGATATTTTCTTGTCAATATGGGTTCAGAATTTTAAAAACCTCGGGGAATTTAGCCCTGAATATATAAATTTATACACACATTTTTATATTTTTTCAACCCTTTTACATACATCATTAACAAATTGTTTATATTTATAACAAAAACACTTTTTTTACCTTTAAAAAACAAAAGAGGGTAAATTTTATTTAAACTTAATTAAAGTAAAATTAAAACTAAGAGCATTTGCATGTAATTTGGTTTAACGTAAAGCTAAACCTTCTTTTATTATTAAGAAGTGGTATAAGTAAAACGAATTCAAGACTCTTGCTCTTTCGTTTTATTTTATTTTAGCTTTTTCCTAAAAGTCTTAGGGAAATAGAAGCTAATTTTGTAGCAACTGTAGCTTTGTGAATAAAAACCCAATTTGAGTTGACATTGTAATGGAGGTACGAAACCACAACTCCCGGGGTCGCAACTTTTTGTACAGAAAAGGGGCTACTTGCGCATAAATCCTTGTCGCATTAGTCTTCGAGTTTCTCATTGATTTTACTATTTCAACTCAAACTCTTTTTTTTGCAAAAAAGCTCCAGTTAAAAAATACTATAATTCTTGCTCCCTCTTTGTAAGTAAAAACCTTAGTGTACTTCTATTGATCAATGGTCTCCTTAATACACATTTCAGTAGTTTCAAATGGAAGCAGGAAGTGTTATTTTCGACATAAGTCAACGGATATGTTTCCATGATGACAAATCGTTCACGCACAACTATGTAGCATTTGGCTTGTGGAATTACAACTTGTGTTGCGGAAACTCATTAATAATATTTAGTGCCGCAGAGCTTTTGGTTTTACCCCGCTGTCTTTAATTAAAACAAAACGCCATTTGTATCTTTTTGGTTAATTTAAATTCTCTCTCTCTTTACTCGCCGCTTTTTTTTCCTCCTCCAACTCTTTTATCCAACTTATCAACCGAACCTTTTAATACATTTCCAAACATTTATTATGTAACACTCGTTTGATACCATCGCCTATATAATTTTCAAAATAAAAATAAGCTAATGGTTCACTTTCAGCCAACACACATTGTTATGGATTTTTTTAAATTACAATAATTTATTTTTTAGTGTTATACACATAATGTGTTATTTGATTACCAATCGATAATTTATACCAAAGAGTGCCTTACATAATTTATTGACACAAACGCAACTAAAACTGCTAGAAAATTAGCTTGCGAGTTGTACTTTGATTCGATTTTCTGTAATCATAATTTAAATGAAGAAAACTATTTACTTAAATGGATTTTATTGGCGCAAGTCAATAAACATTTATTTCCTTTTACTATTTTAATACATTAATATCCAAGTTACACAGTATTAATCATGCACATTTTATGATCTAACTTGGAGCTTTATTAGCGTCTAGACCGGTGGCTTAACGTGACTTTTAAGTTACATTCTACTACTTGAGTGGTCTCCTCTAACTTACCTTCCGCAATAGCTGAGCTGTCATGAGAAATCAAGAGCCTTTCAAGAGCCTTTCTTGTTTCACAAATACCCATCAAAAGTCAGAACTCGTGCGTTTTGAAAAGAGACCTTGGAACAAATACAAACCGAAACCATACTGCTTTATCGTAATACTTAAAAATCAAAGTCCTGACTCAACTGCACCCAGCCCAAACCGGTGGCTTAAGATTCGTAAAATTTCGAAATACCAGGGACACAACTTTCAAAAGAAAAATTGAAAAAAATGTTTATTAAATAACTGCATTTTTAAGGGAAATTAATGCATATTTAAAAAATATATGAGCATTGTTAAAAAAGATATAAGCGTTTTTTTAAAAAAAGTGTTGGTTTTAAATAAATATGTTCATAATTTAAATAAATATGGGCATTTAAAAAAAATATATGGGCATATTTTAAAAAAATATGTGCATATTTTAAATAAATATATGCATATTAAAAAAATGTATGCGTATTTAAAAAAAAATGAGCGTATTTACAAAAGTGCATATTTAACAATATGAGCATATTTGAAATAAATATGTGCATATTTTGAATAAATATGTGCATATTTTAAACAAATATGTGCAAACTTTAAAAAAATATGTGTTCATTTTAAATTAATATGATCATATTTTAAAACAAAAGTGTGCATATTTAAAAAAAACGTGGATTTTTTAAATAAATATGGCGCATATTTAAAAAAAATATGATCATTTTTAAAAAAAACATGTGCATATTTTATAAAAATGTCCATATTTTAAATAAATATGTGAAAGTTTTAAATCCATAATATGCGTATTTAAAAAAAATATATGCATATTTTTATAAAAGATGAGCATATTCAAATAAAATATGAGCATATTTAAAAAAATATGAGCATATTTTAACAAAAACATGTGCATATTTTAAGTAAATTGGCGCAT
Source organism: Malthinus seriepunctatus (assembly GCA_963924605.1). Classification (NCBI taxonomy): domain Eukaryota; kingdom Metazoa; phylum Arthropoda; class Insecta; order Coleoptera; family Cantharidae; genus Malthinus; species Malthinus seriepunctatus. Next base: position 21,409,395 of record OZ004604.1, read on the forward strand.
ATTTAAAAAAAAATATGTGCGTATTTGAAAAAAAGATGAGCGTATTTACAAAAAATATAAACATTTAAAAATAATATGTGCATAGTTTTAAATAAATATGTGCATATTAAAAAAAATATATGCGTATTTGAAAAAAGATGAGCGTATTTACAAAAGTGCATATTTTACAATATGAGCATATTTGAAATAAATATGTGTATATTTTAAATAAATATGTGCATATTTTATACAAATATGTGCAAACTTTAAAAAAATATGTGTTCATTTTAAATAAATATGATCATATTTTAAAACAAAAGTGTGCATATTTTAAAAAAACGTGGATTTTTAAAGTAAATATGGCGCATTATTTAAAAAAAATATGAGCATTTTTAAAAAAAACGTGCATATTTAAAAAAAAAGTGCATATTTTAAATAAATATGTGAAAGTTTTAAATACATATGTGCGTATTTAAAAAAAATATATGCATATTTTAATAAAAGATGAGCATATTTAAAAAAAATATGAGCATATTTAAAAAAAAACATGTGGAATGTGGATATTTTAAATAAATTGGCGCATATTTAAAAAAAATATAATGCGTATTTAAAAGAAAGATGAGCGTATTTACAAAAAATATACCTAAACGTTTAAAAATAATATGCGCATAGTTTTAAATAAATATGTGCATATTTTAACCCTAGAAAGGCCACGATTTGAAACGACCAACGGGGTACGTTGGGCCCCAATCAGTAGAACTACAAATGCCAAAACTATGACGTTTTTTAAAAAGGCACCGACCCAACCATAGCCTAGACCATTACCTGTCGAACTTTGCCTAGACGCCTGCCTTGAGGTGTCTTGTCCATATTTTTATGTTTTTATGGGTCCGGAGCTAGGACCGGACTGTACGACGGATGCCGATGTTTGTAAAAATCGTTTTAAAAAGGTTCACAGATGCTGGACCTCTTGAAATGACAACGTTTAAAATTTTAAAAACTTTCAAAACTTTTATAATGCAATTTTAAACAAATGTAACTTACGCCATTTGAAGGATAATCTCAAAATAACCTTATCTTTTACGTTTTCCATTTCCTATATCTTGTTTAATAGCAAGTTGAGTACTTTTAAATTGTTATTTTATAATTTTAAATTACTAATAGACGTATAAGTATAATACGTTTTTTAAAAAGGCACCGACCCAACCATAGCCTAGACCATTACCTGTCGAACTTTGCCTAGACGCCTGCCTTGAGGTGTCTTGTCCATATTTTTATGTTTTTATAGGTCCGGAGCTAGGACCGGACTGTACGACGGATGCCGATGTTTGTAAAAATCGTTTTAAAAAAGTTCACAGAAGCTGGACCTCTTAAAATGACAACTTGCTGAGATTTAGGCAAGAAACTATCAAAATATGAAGTTGGCGGCCATTTTGTAACATGGAGGACGATACACATTGCGATGCATGGCAACTATCTAAATTCTATTAATTCGTACTAAAATTGAGCTGAATATTCCTAAAAAACCTAATTTGCTTGGAGTTTTTTTACTATGACTTAAATACCATAAAAGAAATTTTAATTTTTAACAAGTACCATTAAATGATGTTTACACTAATTATTATAAACCATCCTGTACATATAAAAAATAGATTAGTCCTTTTGTTACAGCAACATCTGCTACTAAAACAAAAAGCATCAATGAGAAAATTCAACTAACGCAAACAGGATTTTGGAAAGCCTCAGAGTTAAAGACATCGCACTAATTTAGTATCTGGGTCGACAACAGTTGCTAGAGACATTTTTGTCGTTTGTTTTTACTTTATTTTGTTGTATTACAAATTACGTTATTCTTGTTGGAATATTTCGACGAAATAAAAAAAAATACCCCAATTAATCAACTTGTTTTGTGTTTTCTTTCCTTTTATGCTACTTGCACAATATATACCTACTTTTTTTAAATTTAACCAAACACACACAAAAAAGGTACTCAAGTTAATGCTTAAAGAGGTTAAATTAATCAACAAGCTTTAATTCACCTTGCTAAAACTCTAAACTGTTTCTAAAACTTTAGGATTGAAGCTGCGTTTTGTCAACAAAGCTTAAAACTATCCTTTTGGATTAGTCAAATGTATTATTTGAAAATACACTGGAGGATTAATTGGATTTGAATTACTTAAAAATTTAAATTCACTCAAAGAAGTTTCAACAGCTCAAGTATTCTCATAACTTTTTAAAAAGTTTCTTTTAATTCTACAAACTGCGACATATACGTACAGGCAGGCGAACAGACACACACTAAGATTTTTTTGTGTATTCTTTGGTATCAAAGAATTAAAAAAAATATTATCATAATACTTTTTCAAAGTAAGTAGATGTCTACTAAAAATTAAAAAAAAAAAAGTGGGGTATATTTGTACCCCACACAGTTTTTAACGAAAGTTTTAGAGCCCCTATGTTTTAAATATAATACTTTTTTCTATTGGCAGCTATCAAGCTATCACAATATCCGGATACGGATCCAAATAATCAAAAGTTTTAAAATATTGACGTAATCATGTAATCTTTCGTCCCCGCATCGTTGGTTTGTATATCAGTTTACACCATGTTTACTGACTTGCAACGATAATGATCAAATGCAATTGAAACCAAATGGCTTTGACGTTGCTGAGTACGGAACAAATAATAATCATTACTGCATTGAAACTTATTTCGATACGGTAGGAAACAATGAGCTTTGAACCCGTGTTTGTCATTAGTGTAAAATTGTGTACAGTGTAAAATTTCCAAATTACATTTCTGGCGTTATCAAGAATCCAAAATTAATTTTGTTAACAGATTTAGATGCAGAATTTCATGCTCTACAACTTTTATTTGAAGAGTTTTTTTCTAAAATGTGTTGGAAAGCAGGAAATTACCCAAGTATTATTTTACATGTATCAAAAAGGGTACTTGACGTTTAGAATATCGGACGTAAAATCGGTCTTTTGATCAACGTATCATTATTTTTAGGTCGTTACTATTAATAAAGTGCTAATTTACGGTCTTTAATTCATGCTTAGACGGAAGCGCTATCTATTGACATTTATGTGAAGTTCTTATTCTTAATAATCTATTTTATGTGCCCTTCATAAACATTTACTACTACTATTATATCAGAAAAGAGGTTATGTAGAATACATTTAAATATTGGAAAATTATGTATTCTAAAATTTATTTAAGTTATTTATTTTTATTTAAAAATTGTTTACAGTCGAATAAAAAATACAGCATGACACACGGATGTAAAATTTGTCGGTCTCAGACGGTCAGACTGAGACCAAGACTCAGCTCCGCTCGTGAAACATAATTTTATGATCTCTCTAAGATATTTTTAACAGCTGAAAATGGCCTAGGAGTATGTTTGTACCCCACTTAGTACGATGTAATATTTTAAATTTTTGACAGCTTATAAAAGCGAACGATAAAAATTACTAAAACTAATATTTAACGGTTTTAACAATAAATTGCTCAAAATCATGAAATTATTGACAAACTTACAGACACTGACGCTTCGAGATTAACATTTTTGTCATTTCCACTAAAACCATTTAGTTTACAACTTCCACTTATAAAATATGCATAGATATAAAGAGTTTTACGATAAATTTTATCATCTACAACAGTCATATTTATGTGCATACAGTTTTGACGAAAGGACAACACAGAGAAAACGTCTAATATTTTTTAACCCTCGGAAAAAAATATAAATAAAAAACAAAATTAAACAAAATTTTCTTCTTTGATATCTCTTCTTGTCGTTTGAAATACAGTAGGTGTTTGTACTCAAAATTTATTAAATTCTTAAAATTATCCTGGAGGATAATCAGAAACTATTTTCACCTCTACTAATATAATATACCGTGTGCCGAATTTCAAAGCGAAACATGGGAAAATAACATTGGAAATCACCTTTCTTTGCAGTGCTTTCGATAGATGGCACTACCGCTCTTTAGATTTATTTGGCGAGCAGCAAACTGCAAATACGTCATTTCCAATGCTTTTCCCTCATGTCCAGTTTTGGAAGTAGGCACACGGTATACTGTATCCGTTTAAAACTAAACAAAACAATCTGTAGGGATGGTTACCTAAAAGACTTACCATTTACAAAATATTATTATTTTCATTTTAAATTTGGTGTTTTCTTTTCAAAATGTGAAAGGAAAGTAATCTGTTCGAGAAAATTACACTTCAACGGCTATGAAGCGCGCGCGAATTCAAAATTATTAATTGATGTAGCCAGAATTCAATTAACTCTGCCTAAATATTAAGCAATTTTGGATCTAGAAGTTATCTTTTAAAGGCTTTACATTAATTTAAAACGGGAAACTTGGGTCCGTATAAAACTTTTTTCTTCCCTTTTTTTGCACAAACTATAATAACCCTCAAAGTTTACTTACGACCAAACGAATAACCCTAAAACAATAAAATTTACAATAAAAGATACATAATTTGCGTTTTATTTTAAATTTATATATTTAATGTTTATCTACATCGTTACTGCTTTTGATTCTGCTTTAGATCGCCATAACTTTTCATTACACCGGCACCGTCAAGAAAATTGTCTCATTTTCTTAATGTTGAATTTACGACTGTTATCGTTTTCGTTTTGTGAAAAGCGAAAATAAATCCACTTTTCAAATACATTCCCAAATGATAATCCAAAGGGAAGATAAGAAAAAAAAAGTGAGAGGAAAAACATTGGATAAATATTGAAAAATATTGAAATAAAATTGTAAACGAAAACGTTAGGCTATTGAACTAGACACATGTATTGTATACAAAAAGCGAAACTACAATGCCAATTTTATTTTTCTTTACTTTTTTCCCACCCACAACAACCACCTCTACTACCATAATACTATAGTCTAGTACTATCTGTTCAAATAGTCACGCGAATTTCTATTCAGTTTGAGTTTAAAATTTTAAAAACTTTCAAAACTTTTATAATGCAATTTTAAACAAATGTAACTTACGCCATTTGAAGGATAATCTCAAAATAACCTTATCTTTTACGTTTTCCATTTCCTGTATCTTGTTTAATAGCAAGTTGAGTACTTTCAAATTGTTATTTTATAATTTTATATTAGTAAAAACGTATAAATACGCCCAGGTGACAAGACGTCTCGGTCATATAAAGATTTAACATAATATAGACACTCTTTAGGGATTTACTGCTTCCCAATTTATTTGACAAAAAAACTTTTGAAATAAAAGTTTTAGAGCATAAAATTCTACATCTAAACCAATAAACAAAATTAATTTTGGATGATTCGTAACGCCAGAAATTAAATTTAAAAATTAAAAAAATTAGCATAAATAGCTACTTCTGGTATTTCTGCTAGTTTTCGAAATTTTCTAATTAAATTTCTATTGTTATACCGCTTCAAAAATTAATTTTGTTTACTGATTTAGATGCTTAATTTCATGCTCTAACACTTTTATTTGAAAATTTTTTTCCTACAACAAATTGGGCAGTCGCTGTGATGCCAAGTGCGGTGCTAACAGTAGTGCGAGGTGCGATGCGCCAAAGTGGCCTTAACGTTAGTGTCTCGGTGGCCTCGGTTAATTATAAAGTTTTGCTATTGCCTTATAAGACGTCAAAATTTATAAATGGTAATATCAATAAAGAATACTTTGGTATTAACGAAAAAGGAACATTTATCATCCGAATTTTTACTATTTCAGCACTTCGAGACTCTTAGTTTCTTAAGTGAGTTTATTTGGATTTTTAGTAGCAGGAAAAATCTTATAACAGTATGTAATTTGATTTATTACAAAAATCTCTAGAAATGCATCAGAATATTTTCACGTATTTCTAGGAAATATGAAAATTTATAGAGTGTACTTGAAAATTGTATTTTATTTGCTTTAAACATCGAAAGAAAAATCGAGTTTGTAATTTATTAAATTTTTATACAATTTATTTGATACACTACAAGACTATGCAATTTGATTTGTCGCTTTTCACTACAAACTGCACCTAAAATTATTTTTTTAATTAACTTGTAGGTATTTTAAAGTAGCTACTTCTCTCTCATACGAGTTTATAATGTGGAGGTGGTTTTTGTAGAAAAATCAACAAGGCGAAAGCTACTATAGGTAAAGAAAAACTAAACCTGTTGCTTGATGATTATTTTATAATTTTCCACAATAGCTTTCGTTAGATAAAAGTATAAACTTAGCGATTTATTTTAAAATTTTTCCTGTCAAATCAAAAAAGTCTCTCTTGTAAATATCATACTAGACACGTTTTAGATTTTATTTTCCAACTTAAAATCTATTACTTTTTCTTGAAAATTGTTGAGTATAAAAATGTACTCTGAAATACATCGTGAGGTCTTAAAGAAAAATCAACAACGTATCATAAATTATTTAAAGAAAAACTTAAGTGTTATTTCTTTTTAATTATATTTAGTACTTTTCAAGTTAGAAACAGCTTTTCTTTTTCAAAATTTCACTTTTCCTGTAAAGTGTACAAGGTATACTTAAGAGATTATTTGAATGGTTAATAAACAACATGACTGCTGTCTGCCTGGCAGTCAATCTATCGATCTGCCGCTGGTTCATTTATTCCACTGAATACTTAATGGCCTTCATGCTACTTTAATTGTAAAATTAGAGCTTGATAACCTGATAAACTGACTCATTCCTCATCTAAACGATCTTTTAAGTAGTTAATTAGCTAACTGCTTGAAATCGTAGCTATACTTTGTTACTTAATACAGAAATATTGTGCTTGAATACTTAATTAACTTCAGGCTAATTTAATTGCGAATTTAGATTTTGATAAACCATTAACTGACTGATTGCTCTTCTAAAAGAGAAGCTAAGTACTTAATTAGCTAACTGCTTGAAGTCTTAACTACCTAGTTACTCAATATTAAAGTATACGAAAGCTTAATTGCCTACAGACTAATTTAATTTTAAAATCATAGTTTCATAATCTGCTGAACTACTGATTGCTCATCTACCTGAACAGTTAAATACTTGAACAGCTAACTGCTTCAAATAGTAGCTACTTAGGTACTCAATACAGAACTGTTTGAAGTTCTTGAAAAATTAATTGCCTTAAGGCTAATTTGTTACCTGTTAGCCTGTTAACTGACTGATTGCTCTTCTAACAGAGAAGCTAAGTCGTTGATTAGCTAACTGCTTAAAGTCTTAACTATAGAAATATGTACGTGAAAGCTTAATTGCCTACAAGCTAATTTAATTTTAAAATCATAGTTTCATAACCTGCTAAACTACTGATTGCTCATCTACCTGAATAGCTAAATACTTGAAATTCTAGCTACTAGGTTACTTAATACACAAGTATTAAAGTGCTTGAACAATTAATTGCCTTTAAGCTAATTTAATTGTGAATTTAGAGCTTATAACCTGTAAACTGACTCATTGCTCTTTTAATAGAGAAGCTAATTACTTGATTAGCTAACTGCTTAAAGTCTTAACTATAGAAATACGTACGTAAAAGCTTAATTGCCTACAAGCTAACTTAATTTTAAAATTATAGTTTCATAACCTGCTAACCTACTAATTTCTCATCTACCTGAACAGCCAAATACTTGAATAGCTAACTGCTTAAATTCGTAGCTACTTAAATACTCAATACAGAAATATTAAAGTGCTGGAATACTTAATTCTCTTCAAGCTAATTTAATTGTGAATTTAGAGCTTGATAACCTGTTAACTGACTGATTTCTCTTCTAAAAGAGAAGCTAAGTACTTAATTAGCTAACTTATTGAAGTCTTAACTACTTAATTATTCCATATTAAAGTATCTGAAAGCTTAATTGCGTACATGCTAATTTTGTTTTAAGATCATAGTTTCATAACCCGCTAACCTATTTATTGCTCATCGACCTGACAAGCTAAATACTTGAATAGCTAACTGCTTGAATTCGTAGCTACTTGATTACTCGACACAGAAATATTAAAGTGCTGGAATACTTAATTGCCTTCAGGCTAATTTAATTGTGACTTTAGAGCTAGATAACCTGTTAACTGAGTGATTACTCTTCTAACAGAACAGCTAACTACTTGATTAGCTAACTGCTTGAAGTCTTAACTACTTGGTTACTCAAAACAGAAATATTAAAGTACCTAAAAGATTAATTGTCTACAGGCTAATTTAAATTTTAAAATCAGAGTTTGATAACCTGCTAATCTACGGATTGCTCATCTACTTGAACAGCTAAATACTTTAATAGCTAACTATTCAAGTAGTTAGAAGAAATATTTAAGTGCTTGAATAACTTAATTGCCTTGAGGCTAATTTAATTGTGAATTTAGAGCTTGATAACCTGTTAAATAACTGATTGTTTTTCTAACAGCAGCTCAGCAGTATTTAATTAGCTAACTGCTTGTAGTCTTAACTACTTGGTTACTCAATACAGAAATATTAAAGTGCTTGCATACTTAATTGCCCACAGACTAATTTAATTGGGAATTTAGAGCTTGATAACCTGTCAATTCACTAAGTACTCTTCTAAAAATAGCTCAGCAGTATTTAATTAGCTGACTGCTGGACGTTTTAGCTTCTTGATTACCCAATACAAAAATATTTTTATTGATAACTTAGGCTAATTTAATTGTGACTTTAGAGCTTGATAACTTGTTACGTGAATGATTGGTATTCTAACAAAGCTAAGTATTTGATTAGCTAACTTCTTGAAGTGTTAGCTACTTGGTTAGTCAATACAAAAATATTAAAGTACCTGAAAGATTATTTGACTACAGGCTAATTGAATTTTAAAATCAGAGTTTGATAACCTGCTAACCTACTGATTTTTCATCTACCTGAACAGCTAAATACTTGAATAGCTAACTGCTTGAAATCGTAGCTATTTGGTTACTCAATACAGAAATATTAAAGTGCTTGAATAAGTAATTGCCTTGGTAACTTGGTTACTGAATACAGAAATATTAAAGTGCTTCAATACTTAATTGCACTTAGGGTTACTTATTTGTGAATTTAGAGCTTGACAACCTGTTAACTGACTGATTGCTCTTCTAACAGAGCAGCTAGGTACTTGATCAGCTAACTGCTTGAAATCATAATTACTTGATTACTCAATACAGAAAAATTAAAGTACCTAAATACTTGATAGTTTCCTTCAAACTAATATAATTGGAGCTTGATAACTGATGACTGGATGAGTTTCTGATTAACTACCCTCTCATATTAACGGATTAGTAGGCCGAGTCTAATTATTCCATAACCATATCTATAATCTATCTTTATACATGAGTTGAAAATTGTAATTTCTATCTAGGAGCATATGAGTGGGCATTGACCTTTTCTCAAATTCACATAAATTTAACATTTTAATTGGTGTATTAATCATACATTACGTAAATGGAAAAGTTTTGTGTTGACACATGAGCCTTTTCCCTAAGGTGGGTAGATGTAATATAATATCATTGTTTTCGTTGTAAGGGATAAAGCTAACCTTCAAGATGATAGTAGAAGTGATTGATGCAAGAGACAACAATACCTCGTATAGTATACCCTCATTCGCCCTACTTTATAAATTCAGAGCAAAAATATAAATTTCGTAAAATAAATTTGTGTTTTTCAAGTAAAATATCGTAAGGAAAACAAAGAAATTAATTTAATAATTTAAAGTAAGATGGTAAATTTATGTTTTTAAGAAAACATTTGCAGCAAATCTAAGCTATTTTGCGAACAGTTTTCAAAAACCGCTTTGGGAAAGCTCATAAATAAGACGCACCAGATGTGTGTTGCTCTGTTTATTATGGCAGAAGTAATGTAAGGGGCGCCACTGCAAGTTATTATAGGACGTGCTACCTTTTGTCGCCGTCTGGATTAGAATTTTGCGGTAAGACCGGAACTTGACACTTTCCGGAAACAACCCAAGCCAACTAGATATTACATTGCATGTTTTGGTTTTCCAGATTTATTTCATTTTAGTTTCATCTTATACCCAAGTTATGTTCTTTTGTTCGTAATATCAAGTTGGCACGAAAAGTAGCAATTTTAAATTCTAAAAAGAATAATTTTTTGGCACTCATTATACACGAATGTTTTAAGTTTTAATTGTCGTTTAATTGATTTTATAAACGACAAAACGTTTTAACTTAAAATTAACGTTCGTCCTTAAAACATAAACTTCAAACTTAGGTATTACTACATATTAACTATGAAATACTTTAAGGGATAATTTTAAAATAACAACCCTTTGTAAGTAACTCTCTTAGTTTTATACCTTGTAATCACGCAATTTAACAATAGATAACTTTAACCACGTTTTAACACTCCCAGGTCACACCATCACAATAAATATTATCAAAAACATACCTCAAGAAAAGTTAAATATTCCTCATAAAACTCAACTAAACACGTCATATTCATAAATTTTGATATTTTTTATCTTTGCGCTAAAAAGTACAAATGAAAGGAATTTCCCGAGTTGGACTTTCTGGGAAAAACATTTTTACTTCTTGTATTTCTATCGCACGCAGAGAGGTGCCTCGTACATTGATTACTTCAAATTAGTCACGGATAGATTTATAAAACTGATTAAGTCGTTCATGACAAACCGTTGGTGTTGACTGTTAAATCGTTTATCATTGATTGCTAAATTTTGTTATACTCGAAATTAAATAATTGAGAGAGAAAGAGCGCTTGTATCTATTGATTTATCTAAATAGCGTTTATTGGTAAATAGTGTGACCATTGTTAAATTGCAATAATAAAATATGTACTGAAGTTTTGGTAAAATTGTAATGAGTGTTGTTTATTAAAGCTTAACGCCTCTTCAGATCACACGCTATTCAATGCAAAACTATTACAAACAAACAAAACAGAGCACACCAGCTATGAATACGGTGAAAATAGTAGATGAAGCCAAATTACCACAATGCCTTTTTCAAATTATTATAATAATTATTAACGACCAAGTTATAAGCAAAATACCACAATATGGAACAATCGTTCTATTGGCCGCCATTTTAAATAAAAAATTTTAAGTTTTCTTGAAAATTTTTAGGAGGTCAAAAAGGCTATCAAACGATACCAAACTCGACTTTTTATCACATCGGCGCTAGGCGTCGCGACGTTCAACTTTTCATTTTCTGAAGGGAGACCTTAAGCAATTTAGCATTTTGCAAAATTTGCTCAGCTTCTCTTTTGGAAACCAAACGAGAACCTTCTATCTTGTACTTTTCAAATTTTACTATTACAGTACTTTTCAAACTTTTCAGGTTATGTTATATTATGTTAATACGTTACTTTATGTTATTTTTTTCTTTGAAAAATAACGACAAATTTAGTTTTTAAGGTTTTAGAAAACTAAGATTTAATATATGATAATTTTCATTTATTTTTATTTCCTGATCTACTTATGATTCTAAAACTATAATAACTAAGTTTTAGTTGTTCTTTTTCATCGTAAAGAGTAACATAAAGTAATATATTAACATAACCTAACATAACGTAACCTGAGAGTTTGTCTTTTGGACACCAAACGAGAACTTTCTATCTTGTACTTTTCAAACTTCACTATTACAGTACTTTTCAAACTTTTCAGGTTATGTTATGTTATGTTAATACGTTACTTTATGTTATTTTTTTCTTTGAAAAATAACGACAAATTTAGTTTTTAAGGTTTTAGAAAACTAAGATTTAATACATGATAATTTTCATTTATTTTTATTTCCTGATCTACTTATGATTCTAAAACTATAATAACTAAGTTTTAGTTGTTCTTTTTCATCGTAAAGAGTAACATAAAGTAATATATTAACATAACCTAACATAACGTAACCTGAGAGTTTGTCTTTTGGACACCAAACGAGAACTTTCTATCTTGTACTTTTCAAACTTCACTATTACAGTACTTTTCAAACTTTTCAGGTTATGTTATGTTATGTTAATACGTTACTTTATGTTATTTTTTTCTTTGAAAAATAACGACAAATTTAGTTTTTAAGGTTTTAGAAAACTAAGATTTAATACATGATAATTTTCATTTATTTTTATTTTCTGATCTACTTATGATTCTAAAACTATAATAACTAAGTTTTAGTTCTTCTTTTTCATCGTAAAGAGTAACATAAAGTAATATATTAACATAACCTAACATAACGTTACCTGAGAGTTTGTCTTTTGGACACCAAACGAGGACTTTCTATCTTGTACTTTTCAAACTTTACTATTACAGTACTTTTCAAACTTTTCAGGTTATGTTATGTTATGTTAATACGTTACTTTATGTTATTTTTTTCTTTGAAAAATAACGACAAATTTAGTTTTTAAGGTTTTAGAAAACTAAGATTTAATACATGATAATTTTCATTTATTTTTATTTTCTGATCTACTTATGATTCTAAAACTATAATAACTAAGTTTTAGTTCTTCTTTTTCATCGTAAAGGGTAACATAAAGTAATATATTAACATAACCTAACATAACGTTACCTGAGAGTTTGTCTTTTGGACACCAAACGAGGACTTTCTATCTTGTACTTTTCAAACTTTACTATTACAGTACTTTTAAAACTTTTCAGGTTATGTTATGTTATGTTAATACGTTACTTTATGTTATTTTTTTCTTTGAAAAATAACGACAAATTTAGTTTTTAAGGTTTTAGAAAACTAAGATTTAATACATGATAATTTTCATTTATTTTTATTTCCTGATCTACTTATGATTCTAAAACTATAATAACTAAGTTTTAGTTCTTCTTTTTCATCGTAAAGAGTAACATAAAGTAATATATTAACATAACCTAACATAACGTTACCTGAGAGTTTGTCTTTTGGACACCAAACGAGGACTTTCTATCTTGTACTTTTCAAACTTTACTATTACAGTACTTTTCAAACTTTTCAGGTTATGTTATGTTATGTTAATACGTTACTTTATGTTATTTTTTTCTTTGAAAAATAACGACAAATTTAGTTTTTAAGGTTTTAGAAAACTAAGATTTAATACATGATAATTTTCATTTATTTTTATTTTCTGATCTACTTATGATTCTAAAACTATAATAACTAAGTTTTAGTTCTTCTTTTTCATCGTAAAGGGTAACATAAAGTAATATATTAACATAACCTAACATAACGTTACCTGAGAGTTTGTCTTTTGGACACCAAACGAGGACTTTCTATCTTGTACTTTTCAAACTTTACTATTACAGTACTTTTAAAACTTTTCAGGTTATGTTATGTTATGTTAATACGTTACTTTATGTTATTTTTTTCTTTGAAAAATAACGACAAATTTAGTTTTTAAGGTTTTAGAAAACTAAGATTTAATACATGATAATTTTCATTTATTTTTATTTTCTGATCTACTTATGATTCTAAAACTATAATAACTAAGTTTTAGTTCTTCTTTTTCATCGTAAAGAGTAACATAAAGTAATATATTAACATAACCTAACATAACGTTACCTGAGAGTTTGTCTTTTGGACACCAAACGAGGACTTTCTATCTTGTACTTTTCAAACTTTACTATTACAGTACTTTTCAAACTTTTCAGGTTATGTTATGTTATGTTAATACGTTACTTTATGTTATTTTTTTCTTTGAAAAATAACGACAAATTTAGTTTTTAAGGTTTTAGAAAACTAAGATTTAATACATGATAATTTTCATTTATTTTTATTTTCTGATCTACTTATGATTCTAAAACTATAATAACTAAGTTTTAGTTCTTCTTTTTCATCGTAAAGGGTAACATAAAGTAATATATTAACATAACCTAACATAACGTTACCTGAGAGTTTGTCTTTTGGACACCAAACGAGGACTTTCTATCTTGTACTTTTCAAACTTTACTATTACAGTACTTTTAAAACTTTTCAGGTTATGTTATGTTATGTTAATACGTTACTTTATGTTATTTTTTTCTTTGAAAAATAACGACAAATTTAGTTTTTAAGGTTTTAGAAAACTAAGATTTAATACATGATAATTTTCATTTATTTTTATTTTCTGATCTACTTATGATTCTAAAACTATAATAACTAAGTTTTAGTTCTTCTTTTTCATCGTAAAGAGTAACATAAAGTAATATATTAACATAACCTAACATAACGTTACCTGAGAGTTTGTCTTTTGGACACCAAACGAGGACTTTCTATCTTGTACTTTTCAAACTTTACTATTACAGTACTTTTCAAACTTTTCAGGTTATGTTATGTTATGTTAATACGTTACTTTATGTTATTTTTTTCTTTGAAAAATAACGACAAATTTAGTTTTTAAGGTTTTAGAAAACTAAGATTTAATACATGATAATTTTCATTTATTTTTATTTTCTGATCTACTTATGATTCTAAAACTATAATAACTAAGTTTTAGTTCTTCTTTTTCATCGTAAAGGGTAACATAAAGTAATATATTAACATAACCTAACATAACGTTACCTGAGAGTTTGTCTTTTGGACACCAAACGAGGACTTTCTATCTTGTACTTTTCAAACTTTACTATTACAGTACTTTTAAAACTTTTCAGGTTATGTTATGTTATGTTAATACGTTACTTTATGTTATTTTTTTCTTTGAAAAATAACGACAAATTTAGTTTTTAAGGTTTTAGAAAACTAAGATTTAATACATGATAATTTTCATTTATTTTTATTTCCTGATCTACTTATGATTCTAAAACTATAATAACTAAGTTTTAGTTCTTCTTTTTCATCGTAAAGAGTAACATAAAGTAATATATTAACATAACCTAAGATAACGTTACCTGAGAGTTTGTCTTTTGGACACCAAACGAGAACTTTCTATCTTGTACTTTTCAAACTTTACTATTACAGTACTTTTAAAACTTTTCAGGTTATGTTATGCTATGTTAATACGTTACTTTATGTTATTTTTTCCTTTGAAAAGTAACGACTAAAACTTAGTTTTTAAGGTTTTAGAAAACTAAGATTTAATACATGAAAATTTTCATTTATTTGTATTTCCTGATCTACTTATGATTCTGAAACTATAATAACTAAGTTTTAGTTGTTATTTTTCATCGTAAAAGGTAACATAAAGTAATATATTAACATAACCTAACATATCGTAACCTAAGAATTTGTCTTTTGGACATCAAACGCGATAACTTTCTGTCTTTTACTTTTCAAATTTTAATTTTACAATACTTTTTAAACTTTTCAGGTTATGTTATGTTACGTTAATACGTTACTTTATGTTAATTTTTCTAAAGAAAAATAACGACTGAAACTTAGTTTTTAAGGTTTTAGAAAACTAAGATTTAATACATGAAAATTTTCATTTATTTGTATTTCCTGATCTACTTATGATCTAAAACTATAATAACTAAGTTTTAGTTGTTATTTTTCATCGTAAAAGGTAACATAAAGTAATATATTAACATAACCTAACATATCGTAACCTAAGAATTTGTCTTTTGGACATCAAACGCGATAACTTTCTGTCTTTTACTTTTCAAATTTTAATTTTACAATACTTTTAAAACTTTTCAGGTTATGTTATGCTATGTTAATACGTTACTTTATGTTATTTTTTCCTTTGAAAAGTAACGACTAAAACTTAGTTTTTAAGGTTTTAGAAAACTAAGATTTAATACATGAAAATTTTCATTTATTTGTATTTCCTGATCTACTTATGATTCTAAAACTATAATAACTAAGTTTTAGTTGTTATTTTTCATCGTAAAAGGTAACATAAAGTAATATATTAACATAACCTAACATATCGTAACCTAAGAATTTGTCTTTTGGACATCAAACGCGATAACTTTCTGTCTTTTACTTTTCAAATTTTAATTTTACAATACTTTTTAAACTTTTCAGGTTATGTTATGTTACGTTAATACGTTACTTTATGTTAATTTTTCTAAAGAAAAATAACGACTGAAACTTAGTTTTTAAGGTTTTAGAAAACTAAGATTTAATACATGAAAATTTTCATTTATTTGTATTTCCTGATCTACTTATGATTCTAAAACTATAATAACTAAGTTTTAGTTGTTATTTTTCATCGTAAAAGGTAACATAAAGTAATATATTAACATAACCTAACATATCGTAACCTAAGAATTTGTCTTTTGGACATCAAACGCGATAACTTTCTGTCTTTTACTTTTCAAATTTTAATTTTACAATACTTTTTAAACTTTTCAGGTTATGTTATGTTACGTTACTACGTTACTTTATGTTAATTTTTCTAAAGAAAAATAACGACTGAAACTTAGTTTTTAAGGTTTTAGAAAACTAAGATTTAATACATGAAAATTTTCATTTATTTGTATTTCCTGATCTACTTATGATTCTAAAACTATAATAACTAAGTTTTAGTTGTTATTTTTCATCGTAAAAGGTAACATAAAGTAATATATTAACATAACCTAACATATCGTAACCTAAGAATTTGTCTTTTGGACATCAAACGCGATAACTTTCTGTCTTTTACTTTTCAAATTTTAATTTTACAATACTTTTTAAACTTTTCAGGTTATGTTATGTTACGTTAATACGTTACTTTATGTTAATTTTTCTAAAGAAAAATAACGACTGAAACTTAGTTTTTAAGGTTTTAGAAAACTAAGATTTAATACATGAAAATTTTCATTTATTTGTATTTCCTGATCTACTTATGATTCTAAAACTATAATAACTAAGTTTTAGTTGTTATTTTTCATCGTAAAAGGTAACATAAAGTAATATATTAACATAACCTAACATATCGTAACCTAAGAATTTGTCTTTTGGACATCAAACGCGATAACTTTCTGTCTTTTACTTTTCAAATTTTAATTTTACAATACTTTTTAAACTTTTCAGGTTATGTTATGTTACGTTAATACGTTACTTTATGTTAATTTTTCTAAAGAAAAATAACGACTGAAACTTAGTTTTTAAGGTTTTAGAAAACTAAGATTTAATACATGAAAATTTTCATTTATTTGTATTTCCTGATCTACTTATGATTCTAAAACTATAATAACTAAGTTTTAGTTGTTATTTTTCATCGTAAAAGGTAACATAAAGTAATATATTAACATAACCTAACATATCGTAACCTAAGAATTTGTCTTTTGGACATCAAACGCGATAACTTTCTGTCTTTTACTTTTCAAATTTTAATTTTACAATACTTTTTAAACTTTTCAGGTTATGTTATGTTACGTTAATACGTTACTTTATGTTAATTTTTCTAAAGAAAAATAACGACTGAAACTTAGTTTTTAAGGTTTTAGAAAACTAAGATTTAATACATGAAAATTTTCATTTATTTGTATTTCCTGATCTACTTATGATTCTAAAACTATAATAACTAAGTTTTAGTTGTTATTTTTCATCGTAAAAGGTAACATAAAGTAATATATTAACATAACCTAACATATCGTAACCTAAGAATTTGTCTTTTGGACATCAAACGCGATAACTTTCTGTCTTTTACTTTTCAAATTTTAATTTTACAATACTTTTTAAACTTTTCAGGTTATGTTATGTTACGTTAATACGTTACTTTATGTTAATTTTTCTAAAGAAAAATAACGACTGAAACTTAGTTTTTAAGGTTTTAGAAAACTAAGATTTAATACATGAAAATTTTCATTTATTTGTATTTCCTGATCTACTTATGATTCTAAAACTATAATAACTAAGTTTTAGTTGTTATTTTTCATCGTAAAAGGTAACATAAAGTAATATATTAACATAACCTAACATATCGTAACCTAAGAATTTGTCTTTTGGACATCAAACGCGATAACTTTCTGTCTTTTACTTTTCAAATTTTAAATTTACAATACTTTTTAAACTTTTCAGGTTATGTTATGTTACGTTAATACGTTACTTTATGTTAATTTTTCTAAAGAAAAATAACGACTGAAACTTAGTTTTTAAGGTTTTAGAAAACTAAGATTTAATACATGAAAATTTTCATTTATTTGTATTTCCTGATCTACTTATGATTCTAAAACTATAATAACTAAGTTTTAGTTGTTATTTTTCATCGTAAAAGGTAACATAAAGTAATATATTAACATAACCTAACATATCGTAACCTAAGAATTTGTCTTTTGGACATCAAACGCGATAACTTTCTGTCTTTTACTTTTCAAATTTTAATTTTACAGTACTTTTTAAACTTTTCAGGTTATGTTATGTTACGTTAATACGTTACTTTATGTTAATTTTTCTAAAGAAAAATAACGACTGAAACTTAGTTTTTAAGGTTTTAGAAAACTAAGATTTAATACATGAAAATTTTCAGTTATTTGTATTTCCTGATCTACTTATGATTCTAAAACTATAATAACTAAGTTTTAGTTGTTATTTTTCATCGTAAAAGGTAACATAAAGTAATATATTAACATAACCTAACATATCGTAACCTAAGAATTTGTCTTTTGGACATCAAACGCGATAACTTTCTGTCTTTTACTTTTCAAATTTTAATTTTACAATACTTTTTAAACTTTTCAGGTTATGTTATGTTATGTTAATACGTTACTTTATGTTATTTTTTCCTTTGAAAAGTAACGACTAAAACTTAGTTTTTAAGGTTTTAGAAAACTAAGATTTAATACATGAAAATTTGATTTATTTTTATTTCCTGGTCAACTTATGATTCTAAAACTATAATAACTAAGTTTTAGTTGTTATTTTTCATCGTAAAAAGTAACATAAAGTAATATATTAACATAACCTAACATAACGTAACCTAAAAATTTGTCTTTTGGACACCAAACAAGAACTTGTACTTTTCAAACTTTACTTTTACAGTACTTTTAAACTTTTCAGGTTAAGTTATGTTACATTGATACGTTACTTTATGTTACTTTTTCCGATGAAAAATAACGACTGAAACTTAGTTTTTAAGGTTTTAGAAAACTAAGATTTAAGATTTAATAAATGAAAATTTGATTTATTTTTATGTAGTGATTAACTTATGTTTCTAAAACTATAATAACTAAGTTTTAGTCGTTATTTTTCATCGTAAAAAATAACATAAAGTAACATATTAACATAACGTAACCTAAGAATTTGTATAACTTAAGAAAAGTACAAAATAGAAAGTTCTCGTTTGCTATCCACATTAAGACAAGCCTTATGAGGAATTTTTGCAAAAAAAATGAAAATGTAAAGTTAAACATCGCGACGTCCAGCGTCGATGTGATACAAATTCGAGTTTGGTATCGTTCGATGGCTTTCTTGACCTCCTGAAAATTTTTCCCGTAATTTTTTTTTTCCAAAGTAAGCCATTTTGAAACTACAGTCTAAAAGCAAAATTGTCTATTCAGTTTTTTTATAAATATGCAACTTTTTGCTAGTTTAACCAATCTCGTAACTCTTCCGATATCCTAATGTTAGTACCACTTAAAAAATCACCCTGTATGACCTAGAGGTCTGTTCACCACCTCTAGACATTTTGGTTCAAAGAAACGTAATTATTTTAAAATTTTTGTACTCAAAACGTCGAGAAATTAAATATTTTTTTTTAATTTTCTCGATTATAACTTTTTTTTGGAAAAAGTTAAAAAATTCTGAGATCAGGCTTTGAGTAGACTTATCTTTTGCAATTTAGTATTATAAAACATTAAAAGCGTCAACTATTTAATAAAAATTGGACGACATGTGCATGTGCAATTTACCATTTGAGTACAAAAAATTAATTTCTGTTAGCAATTATTTGAACATTATGTGCATCTAAATTAGTACAAAATTTAAACTTTCACATTTTCATAAAACAAACAACATGTTGAAGTGCAAAAAGAAAATCGCAATAATTTTAATATTCGCGAAGGAAAAATAATTAGAATATTCTACAGCTTTGTTTAGCATCAAAAGTAACACCACTTGAAGAAATGAAATATTCAAGAACGTGGTTTGGTTTTATTTTTACAGATATACGATTTTTAATTCCCTAGATTTTTCACTGAACACGAAGCGATCTTACGACACGAATTTCAAATAGTTAGTAAAACTGTGTTTAAAAAAAAAGAAAAGGAAGAACGAGAACTACTAAAAAAGTAAACTTTTGCTCGAGCTTTCTTCTTTGAAATATTTTAAACGTTTATTATTTTTTTGTTTAAAAAAACTTTATGTTCTTGTTTGTTTGTTGATGCAAAATACGTAAAGTTTAAAATTAAGACTTCAATGTACAAAGAAAAAAAAATTATACGAGTATTTCACTCGAAAAGTTTGTAAGTAGATTAGAAATTTTTAAGTGATTCTTATAGATTTCTATACATCAATGAACGATTAAGAAAAGTTTGTGCTACAAATAACAAGTCGCCTTTGCATGTTTACTATTTTAACTTTTTTTTAACATTTTATTTTATTTATCTAATATATCAAAAGCTAAGAAATGAAGCTTCTAAGTTTTTAATTAACATAATTGAGTCTACGTTCTAAGAAAACTTGGAAATTGCTGTCAGCGGAATGAAATAATGTTAAGAGCAAATTGAAAACCTTTTTAAAGCCAATTAAAATCAGAAATTTTGAGAATATGCTATAATGCACAAATTATACTTTAAATAGGTCAAAGAAGCCCTAAGTTGAATACCTCCTAAGAACCTAAGCTTATAATAAAACGTAAGTAAAGCTCGTCGATGAAGCCCATTACTTGCTTCCGTCTGCGGTTTTGGAACTTGAAAATCGGCGCTGTGCTCTTCATTTTAAATCTAAATGCATAACTCAAAACTGTTTTTCCATTTCTAGCAAGAAATGGCCCTTTACAAATCGTTGCAAGTTAGTTTGCAAGGAATAGAACCACAAGTAAAGTTGAAGTCGTTAATTGTATTTTCAAATCCACACTTTGAAGAGATGTAAACTGAATATTTCTTCCTATTTGACCAAAAAGCTTAAGTTATCAAATAAAAAAATTTTTAAATCATCTAGGAGCGACCAATTAATTTTTTTTGAGAACCTGATCAAGATGAGAAAGTAATGGTCATAGAGAAAGACCTCCAGGAAGTTTTACCGACTTATAAGTTTCGTAATGGTAACAGAGCAACTTGAAAGAGATTTGTAAAAACACAGAAGCCACAATGAGTCGAAGAATCTCCACTGTGCAGTAGAGATGGCTTCGGAAGCCGCATTTTCTTTCTCAATCCAGGTTTCAAGGTTCTTCCGAGTCCATCTCAAGTGTTCTGTCACCGAATGAATCAATCGATCAAACAAAAACAAAAATTTCTAGTCAAAGCGTTCATTAATATGCATAGAAATTAACCGCTCGTCTCGGCTTGTTATTGCTTAATTTTCAATAAGATGCTAGAGCAACAAGTTTGAATCTCAAGTCTCTTAATAAATAATACACGAAACGTTTAGAAGCTAATAGTTCAATAATCATCCAATCATCCTGTATCCAACGTTTACTGACAGTGGGAGAAATTAGTATCCTGTCGCATATCTTATTTATGCAAAATACTGCTCTGAGGATCTTCGATCCTCAATTCATAGTTCTGAGATGTGGCCATAATAGCAACTTTTTCGTGTGCGTCAGAATAATATTATAGATTTATTTAAAACAAAAAATTATTAATAAAAATAGAAGATGAACTATCAATAAATAAAAATAGATAGACTAAGCAAAAATTTGAGTTCACAATATTATATTGTTTTATATCATCGGAAAGGTAATTTTATGAGGTTTCAAAATATACAAAGTATTTCATCTAAATTAAGAAAGTTGTTTCCATTTCCGGTTAAATCGGAAGTCAAAATATAAACTCTTTGGCATCGTGTAACAGCTAATTGTACGAGCTTTCAAAATATTTTATAATATGCACGGTATATTCCTAAAAACTTATGATATTTTTGTAATTTCCGGTTTAACTGGAAGTGCTTTTTATCAGAAAAAAGTGCGAAATAATAGTTAGTTAAGGGATTGATACATCTATCAATTTTCAAGTTTTTATTCTATTCCGAAAAAAATGAGAAATTTTTGAAACTTTGACATTCAATAAATCATAACTCCGGTCCTGCTACAAACAAGTAATTAAAAATGCAGTATTCGATAGAAAACTACGTTACCTGTAACATATCTAAAAATGAAAAAAACGGCAGGAACCAATTGTGAGAAAAAGCTTTTCAAAATGTTGGCTCATTCTTTCCCCTTCAAGGAAGGCAATTTGAAAGCCCTATATTTTAGCCGTATCTATAATGCCTTTTTGGAATTTTAGTAATAATTACCGACCAAGTTACATTGGCCGCCACAAATTTGACCCAAATTTGCAAAAATGTGCCCAAAATATTTACTTTATTTTTAGACATCGTGTATAGATTTCTTAAGAAGCTTGGTTTGTCTATGAAATAATGAATTTTAAAGTGACCAAAGCAAATTTTAGCATAATCAGTTCAGTAGTTTTTGCTCTAGGGGCCCGAATCTTGAAATCCCTCGACTTATCAGGAGCGGTGAGATAAAACGATAGTTTTATTTCGAATGCAGCTTGACAACGTTCTTTTGTAACCGCACTGAATGACGTCACTAACGAAGGAACTTACGTGAAATGGTATTCTCGACAAATTCGTTTCGTATTCGTTTTCAAAGCCACTCGTTATGCAACGAGCGCTCTTTGGCAAGTGACAAACTAAACGTAAAAAAAGTACATAAAACCCTTTTTTCTAATTAATTGTAAAGTAATCATTTCGGTCACAGCAGGGTGTTTGGGTGTACCCATTGTACAGTTAGCCTCGCATTTAATGGCCACCCTGGCTATACGTTTAGCACTAATTGTAGATGCGACCATCATAGCACCCCCTACTTAAATTTAAACTTTATTTTGCCAACAAGTAGTAAATCAACAATAACCTTCCCTTTTGTCCTTCTGTCGCTGTTGGCTAATAACTGTGGCACAAAAGGGATGCGTATATATTTTTTTACAGGATCCCACAGGATGCCACACTATCTCCGCACCTCTTTACCATCTTCACAAGCGATATGCCATTAACCGAAGCTACTAATCTTTACATTTTTGCAGATGACACCTGTTTCATGGCCAGCAACAGGGGCCCACGACTGGTACGATACCGACTTCAAAAAGCAGCCGACAGCCTGGAGCTCTGGTTCAAGAAATGGCGAATCTCCGTCAACGCACAGAAGAGTTCGTCCATTTACTTCTCCAAGCGACCAAGTCTCCGTCGTCCGCCAAACATCGACATCTTCGGCGAAGCCATTCCTTGGAAAGAACAAGCCCGATACCTAGGACTAACCATCGACAAGGGACTGACCTGGAAACCGCACATCGAGGGAGCTATCGTCCAAGCACGAGCTGCATATTCGTCACTATATCCGCTTTTTCCAGGTACAACGCTGGACCTCAGGAACAAGCTGCTTCAGTACAAGACCGTCATCCGACCGATCATGACGTACGCCGCACCAGCCTGGGACTACGCCGCACCGTCCCACATCAAGAAGATGCAGACCGTACAGAACAAGATCCTGAGGACCATCGTCCACGCACCATGGTTCATCCGCAACAGGGACCTTCAACGGGACCTACAGATGATCAGCATCCAGGAGTTCATCCGAGAAGCAGCCTCCAAGTTCTACGACACAACACTGGACCACGACAACCCTACCATCCGAAGACTATGGGAATACAACATCAACGAGTCTAGGCTTCGGAAGAGACCCAAGTTGGTTCTTGACCGAGCCTAAGAACCTCGTTACCGTCATCATAACAGACTAACGTTTATCGTCAGTGACTTCGGTCACATTTCAAAATACATTTAATCATCGTTTTTCTTTTTCAGATCCGACCGATGAAGGAGGTACAGGGCAGAGCCCAGGCACTCCAAAAGCCATTATCCAGATTCCAGATTTTTACAGGAACACTTCTTGTTACTTCCTGTTTTAATTTAATTTCTGTAAAAATCGAACAAATCGATTTATGAGAAAAAAAGTTAAAAATAAAAATTATAATTTCGAGATTTCAAACAGTTTGGACGTGGTTCGACCGCACAAGACATTTAACAAGTAAAGGGTTGGCCACACTACATGATTTCTCATAGGAGAAGTCATATGACTTCTCCTATGAGAAATCATAGCTAAATAATAAGCTAGGTCATAGCAAAATAATAGGGAATTTTCAGAATAAAACTGTTGGTTATTTACTATATTTGGTTATTTACCCCAAATATTTGGTTATTTACCCCAAATATGGTAAATAACTAACAGTTTTATTCTGAAAATTCCCTATTATTTTTGGTTATTATTTTGCTATGATTTCTCATAGGAGAAGTCATATGACTTCTCCTATGAGAAATCATGTAGTGTGAACCACCTTTTAAATGGTATTTCTAAGACGTTGCCAAACCTTCTATTCCACAAATTTCAGCAATGGTTCGGTATACTATGATTCGTTTTATCTCACTTCGGTTATGAAAGCGAATGGTCGAGAATTAGGGCCCTGAGCTTTTACATTTATCCAGAGGTACATATATCTACATACCGCGGCCTCGAAAAAAAATTTTTGGAATCAGGAAGACTCAAAATGTAGAGAAACAAAATTTTTTTTATCGATCGCTATAACTTTTCCAAGGTCCCTACGTACTAAAGTACAAAAAAAAAGTTAATAAAGAGAGGTATAATTATTCATGCTGTGGATTGTTTATATGTTCTCCGAAGCAATGAAGAGGAATAGGACGCAGTCGTAAAAAAACTAAGGCTTATAATGAGCATCAGTAAAACAATAACGCTTCAATGATCCTTTTTAATGATTTTATATATTTTTTCGGGTTGAAAATCACGTGATATAAATAAAGAGAAATGTTGAGAGCTACATTCTTCCCATACAAAACTAAGCAGTTGTGAAATCCTTGCGCAATTAAGGAAAAACCAACGTAAACCATTATACAATTTGAAACAATTAATTTTCCACTCCAAAAAATAATTTAAAAATAAAATTTGAAATCAAATCACTAGCACGCATTTAAACAATATTTTTGTACAATTTGTAATTGCTTTTAAGAGCAATTTCGTTTCGAAATTTAATTTCCGTTTATTATTAACGGAAAGAAATATTTTTTTGGTTCTTTTCTTGACATTTTTCAAGTACTTTGCACCCGCATTTACAACAATTTACGTTGAGAAACTTAATATAATGCGTTGGAACACAAAAGGAGAGGTAAAAAAAAGAAGTATACGAAATAAAGTTCTTAACAAATGGACATCGTTAAGACTAAAATGCAGGATTTTCTTATTAGGTTTGTTAAAACTTAACTAACGTAGGTTGTAAAACAAGAAAAAAATTGACGTAAATAAAATAAATATGAATGTTGGGTATATTTTTTGTTTTATTCTCCTTTTTAGCGTGTGTTTGGGGTGAAAAAGATGTAGTTGAAATTTTTCAAAAAAGAAAATAGGTAAGAGCTTATTGCACGTTATCAGTCATAGTTGACGCAAAACATTTATATTAACAACACTTTGAGTTGTAGGTGTGCGATTGTGTAGACACCTTGATTTCAAAAGGAAAGATGGCACACCCCATGGGAAATTGTAGAGGAATTTGAGAACGCATTTGTAGGTGTATGTCTTCATTATCTTACTATAAATGTCAATAAGTCTTAACTTATTCGACAATTTTATTAAGATTTAAACTTTTACTCAAAGGAACGCGTAGGCGCACTTTTAACGAAATTTCGATAATGGGATCACTTTTATTTACTAATCTAAAAAAGACATTTTAATATTAGTTAAAAGACAAAAGAAATTAAATCTCCCTTAAGCGTTCCTCAGTTGGAGACGGGTGGGGGGAATATTAACCATGATTACCAACAAAACAATATAGCTCAGATGTTAAGATGACTCGGTCACGAGAATGGTTTTCTTTCTAGACCACCAGACCTTATCTAAGACCCAGAGAGGACCTCTGAGAAAGACCTCCTTTTGAGACCTAAACAGACCTCAAGATAAGATCCCTAGACCTTAGAGGAGAGACGAACACGGAAATTTGCTGAAGGCAAAGAGAAAAATAACAATTACTTAATTAATTTAATAACACGGAAAATAATTTACAAGTAAGTAGTAAAATAATAACTAAAATTAAATTAAATCAATTAATTAACACGACTTTGCTGAAAGCAAAAGAAAAATTAACAAGAGCGCGCTCCCGTTCACTACAATGGTAAAACAAGAAGTCCGTTATCAAAATAGAGAAGGGGCTTTTATTGGACGATTGACGACCAACTCGGATTCATCGACAACCAATAAGAACGTAGCAAATGAAATTGAACACAAGAGTGACTATCATTTGCGGATAAAAGTTAGCTCAATGTAATCGCACAAAAATAACGAACACGTCGGTATAAAATTTGTAATTTTAAATTAAAATTTCATGTTTAAAATAATTAACAAAAATTATTTAAAAGGTGGAAATTACTTAAGGGTGCTAATTAATTAATAAGTAATTAATCAACTGATAACGTTAAACTAATTTATAAAGGGGTAAAAATGATACCAGAGTCACATTAAAAATAAAACAGGAGCTCTAGCTCTTACGGTTGCCGAGTTACAGGAAATAATAAAAATACAAAAATTAAACTTGGGTAATTTTGGTCCAACCTGCTCGAAATTTGACTGAAATGACAGTGCTAGAAGAGCTGAACACGGGAATGTAAAAATTATCTCCATTTTAATGTCAGCGGCAAGTAGCTGCTTTAAACGATACAAAATTTCTAGAATGCTGTTATACTGTACCAGGATTTTGGTCCAGTATCACGATAAAGTTTTGCATTGTTACAAATTGAGAACCAGTGCTCACTTCCTCCATATTTAAAATAATTATCAAAAAGAGTAAAAAAGGTGCATGTGGTTATTGTAACTAAAGTGCTATAATTTATTATATGACGTCACGAAACTCCTAAGACACGCCCACTTGAAACTTCAACCAACCTAATGACGTAACCACTTGATATGTGTAGTATGTGTACGGACTCAACCTGAAAGTGCAGGGCTAGTTGTAAGTAGAAATTCAGAGTTCTGATAATTTTCGGATTAAACTAAAATAAAAAAATTATTATGACGTCATTAAAGCTACAAGCCACGCCCACGTATGAGAGTCAAGTGATGTATTCACAGGTACGATTATTTTAGTTACTGTAAAGTTAAGATAGTAGAAAAAGCGAAACCAATAGTAAATTACAAAAAAAGTTATTGAACGCATTACTCGCGTAAAATTAAAAATGAATCCCAATTAATCTAACCTTTTGAATTATAGTGCCTTGGTGAAATTTCCGTTTCGACCAGTCTTATCAATTTATGATTTATGTTTTGTTTTGATTGCCTTCTTTTATAGGAGCGTCAAAACAAACCATTAAATCACGAGGGGACTGTAACTAAATCGTAGCCTGCGTGTCATTAAATAATTTACAATTAAATTCTTTTGTTTATTTAATTAAAATTGGAATTGATTCAGCAACTATAAATCGTCAAATTTAAAGCCGAACGGCCAAAGTTAAACCTAAAAGGTCCTATTATTGAATAATTGTATTAGAAACACTAATCAAATTATCGACGTTTAGCACGTCCTTTGTTATAAAATGGAGTAAATTTAAAGGATCTTATTTAGTATAAATGGGGGACAATTTAGTCTTATACAATATAAATGCAATGTGCAACGTTTTATTATAAGAAATAGAGTTTGGGCAAAAGATCACTTTATGCCGATTGTAGGATATCTCGATAATGTATATCCTTTACGTGCTTTAATCAAGCGAATTCATGGCAGAATAACAGGATAACGGATATTGCTTGACGATATTGTCTATTTTAAACGAAGCGCAATATATAAAAATCAATAAAATTTATCAACACTTTCAATACAAATTATAGATTTATTAAAAAAATTAATTTCATTCTTTCGAATTTTTGTTAACGAAATAAATTGGATGTAAAATTAAGTTTGTCGTAGGTAACTAATGCCCGTTTTCACCGACGGTTCTTAAGCAATTGCCTACGTAAGAACTGCCTAACGCTAAAATAATTCATAAACCGATGCATAAAAATTATTAAGCATTTCGATATTGATATACAGATACCTTTGTTTATCTTATTTAGGAACCCTGGCGCGCATGGTGAAACGTGGTGAAGCGCAATTTCGACTTAAAAAATGCTAATGTCAAATTAAGAAATGCCTAACTTTAAGAATCGTCGGTGAAAACGGGCATAAATTATTCAAGAAACTTAGTGTAAGTTAGTTATAAATTATTACATCAAAACTAATTTTAATATCAAATTGTAACCATCCAATCAATACTCAAATACTCTAATAGACGCCAGGTTTTTGATAAATGACAAGAAAGCTATACCAAATCATGCAATTTTGAATCCTTTTTTACCATCTCAGGGGACTTCAGAGCGAAGTATACTACAAAGAATTCGCTAAAGCGTAAGCCAACCTAACCACGCAACCACTTGTTTTTAGTACATAACCTAAAAATGTAGTAATACTTAGCTGTAAATACAAATTCAG
The DNA here is from genome assembly GCA_963924605.1 of Malthinus seriepunctatus. Taxonomy (NCBI): domain Eukaryota; kingdom Metazoa; phylum Arthropoda; class Insecta; order Coleoptera; family Cantharidae; genus Malthinus; species Malthinus seriepunctatus. The sequence goes on from OZ004604.1 coordinate 21,437,849, forward strand.
TAACCATACATCTTTCAGCTTCAAGTCCTGAAGTTTATTATGACGTCACGCCACGCCCACTTCAAACGTGCACTCACCTAACTATGTACCTATTAAATATCTGAAAATGCAGTAGCAGCTTAAGTGTTAATATGACGTTACGAAGTCATAAACCACGCCCACATTATAAGTGAGCTAAGCTTAACCTTATGTATTACATATCTAAAAATGTAGTAGCAGTTGGAAATAACAATTCAGCAAAGCTGCAACTTTCAAATATTTGTAACAGTAAAGCACTAAAAAGATGATATGACGTCACAAAGTAATAAGTCACGCCTATTATTTATAAAATGAGCTAACCTAACTATCTGAAAATGCAGTAGCAATTGTTGTAAATAACAATTTAGCAAAGCCACATTTTTCAAATATTTGTAACAGTGAAATACAAAAATTTATTATGACGTCACAAAGTCATAAGCCACGCCCATTTTAAAAGAGAGGAAACGTAACCGTTAAGTGTTATGAAAATGAAGTAGCAGTTGGAAATAACAATTCAGCAAAACTACAACTTGCTAATATTTGTAACTGTTAAGTACTGAAATTTATTATGACGTCACGAAGTCATAAGCCACGCCTACTTTAAAAGTGAGCTAACCTAACTACATTACGTATTAAGTATCTGAAAATGCAGTAGTTGTAGTTGTAAGTAGCAATTCATCAAAGCTACAACTTTTAAATATTTGTAACTGTGAAGTACTGAAATTTATTATGACGTCACGAAGTTATAAGCCACGCCTACTTTACAAGTGAGCTAACCTAATTTATATTACGTATTAAGTATCTGAAAATGCAGTAGTTGTAGTTGTAAGTAGCAATTCATCAAAGCTACAACTTTTAAATATTTGTAACTGTGAAGTACTGAAATTTATTATGACGTCACGAAGTTACAAACCACGCCTACTTTATAAATGAGCTAACTTAGCTATATTACGTATTAAGTGTCTGAAAATGAAGTACCAGTTGTAAATGTAAGTTCAGAAAAGCTATTATTTGCAAATATTCGTAACTGTGAAGTACTGAAATTTATTATGACGTCAAGAAGTCATAAACCACGCCCACTTTTAAAGTGAGCTAACCTAACTATAAATGTATTAAGTATCTGAAAATGCAGTAATAGTGCATCAAAGCTACAACTTTCAAATATCAGCTAATCGCTAATATAACTAAAGTACTAAAATTAATAATAACGTCAAGGAACTCTTAAGCCACGCCCGCTTCAAACATTAACTAACCTAACCAGAACCACGTAACCACTTTCTTGTTTTTAATACTAACTTAAGGAGCAAATGTAGTGGTAACTGAATATGAAACGTTAACCAATCTATTATTTTCAGATATTTTCCGCCAATGTGGTTATGTTAGGTTTGCTGATTTTACAAGAAGGCGTGTCTTATTATATTAACGACTTCATCGAGTACGATAAAAGGATCGAAAATATCTCACTATTATTGACTTTTACGAGATTTTTCAAAACTAATACTAGGGCGTTTATGGGGTAATCCGAGAGTATCCGAATCTCAATTTTTACATCGATTGGCGGGTTTTGATTTTTGGCCAATCAAAACCTATAAAACAATTTGATCGCTTCGATTGGTTTGAAATTTTAGGAGGAGATACGTAAGAATGTATCTTAGATGACTGTAAAATTTGAGCTCTTGCATCTCATATGTTTCTCCCGTCGATCATTCGGCGTCAAAATCGACGACGTCCTATCCACCTCCAGACCTATCCTAGCCGGTGTCCCTCAAGGTGCTACCCTATCTCCGCACCTCTTCACCATCTTCACAAGCGACATGCCATTAAGCGAAGCTACTAATCTTTATATTTTTGCAGAAGACACCTGTTTCATGGCCAGCAACAGGGACCCTCGCCTAGTACGATACCGACTTCAACGAGCAGCCGACAGCCTGGAGCTCTGATTCAAGAAATGGCGAATCTCCGTCAACGCACAGAAGGGTTCGTCCATTTACTTCTCCAAGCGACCAAGTCTTCGTCGTCCGCCAAACATCGAGATCTTCGGCGAAGCCATTCCTTGGAAAGAGGAAACCCGATACCTAGGACTAACCATCGACAAAGGACTGACCTGGAAACCACACATCGAGGGAGCTTTCGTCCGAGAACGCTGGACCTCAGGAACAAGCTGCTTCTATACAAGACCGTCATTCGACCCATCATGACGTACGGCGCACCAGCCTGGGGCTAGGCCGCACCGTCCAACATCAAGAAGATGCAAGTCGTCCAGAACAAGATCCTGAGGACCATTGTCAACGCACCATGGTTCATCCGGAACAGCGACCTTCAACGGGACCTACAGATGATCAGCATCCAGGATTAAGATCCGAGGATCCAGGATAGGATCCAGGATCCGAGAAGCAGCCTCCAAGTTCCATGAGACAACGCTGGACCACGACAACCCCACCATCCAAGGACTATGGGGATACAACATCAACGAGTCTAGGCTTCGGAAAAGACCCAAGCTGCTTCTTGACCGAGCCTAATTATAAGCTCGTTTCCGCCATCAAAATAGACTCGCACTTATCGTCAGTGACTTCGGTCACATTTCACACTTCATCATTAATCAACGTTTTTTCTTTTTCAGATTCGACCGATGAAGGAGGTAAAGGGCAAAGCCCTGGTACTCCATTAGCCAGATTCCAGATTCCAGATTCCTCATATGTTTCGAAGATTTCAATTTTTAAATGAAAAGTGTCTATTTGTACACATTCAAAGTCCCCCCTCGCCACTCTTGTTGATTTTATTAGAAATTTGACTTATGTAGGTGGTGGGTGAGAAAAAGGCGATGCATTTAAAAAGAATTTTTCTCTCAAATAAAAGTGACAGAAAACAGACTGATTTAAATGCAGCACACGAAAGATTGTATTAGTTGATAAGAAAATCAATTTTTGATAAGTTCAATGGAAAAATGCTTTGACGATATTCAAGATTTTTGAAAACTGTTGGAAGCTAATTTCTCGTATCATTAAATTTTGTCACGAGTTGTGAAATTGCAGAAATCTTAAAAGGTGATCCAACTTTAGATGCGCTGTAGCTGTAAGCCACGCCCTAAACTAAAACAATTGTTTTACCACTACTTTAATTAAAGAGAGGCGCAGTATGAACTTCACCTCTTACCAAATCTACAATGGTTTCACCCTGTACACACGCAAATCGCAATTTTAATTTTTAATTAAACATTTAGCCATTCGCTAAACAAAAACTCATAAAAGCTAATTAAATTTCCGCTTTGTTGGTCATATCTCACTTACTTTAATTTTCTTTAACTAATTTATGATTAAATTAATTCTAGAAGATTGTTACTTTTTAATTTCGCATTATCCCTCATTATACCACAAAAAAAACAAAGAGAGCTCAAAGGAAGTTAACTGTAAGCGCCCTTTAATTTTCAAGGTGACCTCTTTGATATTATAAAAGAACTAAAAAAAAGAAACTATCATCTCTTTTGAACCCTTGTGTGTTCCTAGCTGAAGTTTTAATCATAGTCCTCTATTCAATTTTAATTAGTTCTCTTTTACTTTTTAAGTATCGCATGTTAACAGCATTCATATCAAGTTTGTTCTTAAACATAAAAGTGTTATAAAAGGTTTGCTTTTATACTCGGATAAAACCTCGCACTTTGTAAAATTTTTAAGTTAAAATTATTGACGATTATTGTAGTTATCACGAATTGCATTTACTTTAATTGTTTCATGCCCAAAAAATTGCCGAGAACATAAAGTAAAAATTTCCTAAGCAATTTTCATCCCCTTACTATAGTTCAATTACAAAGCACGCAAACTAGAAAGGATGTAAGGATTAAATACAAGGAAAGTTCACGCCGTGTAAGCATATAATTCCAATTCCCAACGAGTCTAACTTGGTTTCACGACAATTCCTAATCCTTTCCAATTAATCACTTGAAAGTATATAAAGTTTGCAAAGATCTCGTATATAGCTTTAAAGATAAAGACTAACATAAATTCACGACTAACAAAAGAAGTGAATCAACTTGTAAAACGATAATAAAGAATTGGTTTTCACTACGTTTGTGTATTGAGTACTTACGTGTATAAAACAAACTGCCATCGCAAGCCCAGTTATCCATAAAGCTTTGTCTTCAAAAAACCATATCATCTCGTCGACACAACCGTGATAAAATGGATTTCCAGTTACAGAATCTCGACACTGATTAGGGATAGGCTGAATTAAGTTTAAGTAGTCGTTCGGACCCTCGGCTCCGCAGCAACCCACCTTTAAAAAAGAAACAACAAATTATAATAAAGGTTTATACACAATACACACGTATCGCTACCGTATCCTGAATATAAATTTTGCACACAACACAATAAAATATACAGTTAACGTGTGAAGTGATAATAGTAATTAAGGAGAAATTTATTTAGTGCTTAATATACCCTTAATGGATCGATATTTTGAATCAATGCTATTCAAAGCTCCGAATGTAAATTCCGTAATTATTGAAACGACGATAATAATAATAAAAACCAATGAAAAGCTTACGGAGGGAAACTCGTGGCCGGTTATGACACTTTAGATGTACTCGCATTCACTAAGGGGAAAACTTTTACAAGTTGTCCATCGTTATCTCAGCTCATCAATTTATTTCCAAACGATCTTCTTTTATTTATATCAAATGCATCGAAACCTTACTTTATACCCTTGTTGAATTTTTTAGAAACCGTATTTTTATAAACGTAAGGAACTTTCAAACTCAAATCGACACTTTTCGTACTATTATACAACTATGTCCAGCTCCTAGCGCCCAAAGGTCCGTAAATAATAAAAACAATGAGCAGTTCTCTTTTTCAACTCTCTCTGAGGTCATCTAACAAGCCACTCCCACATTCATTGTACTCGTTATATAACATCAAAACACAATTACACAATAGTGTAAAAATTACACGATACACATTTGCATAATACACAAGAAATCGTTTTAGGTTAGGTTACTTTTAACAACAGTTGGCTGTTTTAGTACGTATCCACGTCGGCACACCGCAGATAGCACTGTCCCTAGCACCAACTTAGCAATGCACCGAAAAAATAAATAAAGCATTGTTTTAAATGAGATTGGTCACATTGAATCACCGACTCTCGCCACGTACAGTCAGCCTCACAATTAATGACCACACATAGCACGAAATGTGGATGCAACCATCATAACACCCTCTACTTAAATTGAGGAGTAACTTTATTTTGCCAACTTTTATTTTTAGTAGTAAATCGACAACCTCCCCTTCTGTCTTTTTGTCGTTGTTGGCTAATAACCACTCTGTAGTATAGCCAGGGTGTCTAATAATTGTGAAGCTCACTGTACACTCTCATATTAAAGACATAATGCTTTATTTATTTTGTATGTACGATGCTAAGCGCGGTCCTAGGGGCAGTGCTAGGTGCAGTGTGCTGTCGTCGCTTTACATGGTTCATTTAAAAATATATTAAAGACAAACGGCTCTCCTAGCTATACATCAGGGTTTCTAATAATTGTGAGTTGGACTGTACACTCTCATATTAAAGAAATAATGCTAAATTTATTGTGTATGTGCGATGCTAAGTGCGGTCCTAGGGGCAGTGCTAGGTGCAGTGTGCTGTCGTCGCTTTACATGGTTCATTTAAAAATATATTAAAGACAACCGGCTCTCCTAGCTATACGCCAGGGTTTCTAATAATTGTGAGTTTGACTGTACACTCTCATATTAAAGAAATAATGCTAAATTTATTGTGTATGTGCGATGCTAAGTGCGGTCCTAGGGGCAGTGCTAGGTACAGTGTGCTGTCGTCGTTTTACATGGTTCGTTTAAAAATATATTAGAGACAAACGGCTTTGCTGGCTATACGCCAGGGTGTCTAATAATTATGAGGCTGACTGTACACTCTCATATTAAAGAAATAATGCTATATTTATTTTGTATGTGCGATGCTAAGTGCGGTGCCAGGGGCAGTGCTAGGTGCAGTGTGCTGTCGTCATTCTTCATGGCTCGTTTAAAAATATATTAAAGAGAAACGGCTCTATTATGAAACCTCATCAAAATATTTCTGGTTATCTTAGACTATCAAGTTAATTTTAGAATGGAGGCTAAGTTAGGTTAGGTTAGGTAACGATACTTAAAACCCTACTAAGCTATAGACGGCGCGGCGGTCAGAAGCCTTATATTAGTCCTTTAGAAGTCAGAGGTGGTCATAGTATGCGGAAAGAGGCGATGGCCACGGATCCCTCTACGTCTACAGCTAGACTGAGTCGACAAGTGCTCCGTCACTATACTCGGTGTTGTAGTCGATGAACACCTTAACTATACGTTGAACATATCCGGTAGGCCACCACCAGAGCGACCACCGCGACCCAGATGGCTCGCATAATGCAAAATATGGGAGGTCCAAGCCGGCCGAGAGAAGACTGATAGGCACGAAGAAGTGGGTGTGTAGCGAGTCTGTGGGTCTGTGAGTCAAGTGGCAGATGATACTCAAAGTGGTACACTTTTTAGCCTTAGAAAAAGCCACGAAATGCGTCTACTACCAGTGTCGACACCATCACACAGTAGCAGCCCCGCTGGTGAGAATATGGATAGATAGAGCGGATAGAAAGGAAACATGGAGAGTTGACATACCACCTCAACAATTCCTCATAGAACACGGATGCATACAAACACCGTATCGGGAAACTCGCCTCCATCAGAGGTGAACACTGTGACGAAAACTACACCACAGGAGACAATCTTTTCTAGTGCCTCCACCAGAGGTGAACAAAGTGACAAAAACGACACCGAAGAACACAATATTTTCTAGTGCTATCGTTGGGAGCAGAAGCGAGTATCAGCGTCACTAAGAGTAGGTAAGCGTCTTAACATCGTTAACTTCATATTCAAAGATGAAAAGGACTGAACTATCGCAAAGCTAACCTCACAATTATTGGCCAATTGTTATTATTAGCCAACAGGGACAAAAGAATAGATGATGGGGAGGTTGTTGATTTATTACTTGTTGGCAAAATAAAGTTACCCTTCATTTTAAATAAGGGGTGTTATGATGATTGCATCCACAATTTCTGCTAGACGTGTAGCCAGCGTGGCCATTAATTGTGAGGCTGACTGTACATCACGAGGCAGAAGGAACAACTGTAAAGGAGTCAGCAAAGAGCAAGAGTGTCCAAAAATGCTAGGCACTAAGTTCCCGGAGCCTAGGACAGACGGGAACCGCAGAGGAGAGACGTAAATATCCTTACCAATGTGATGGAAAAAGAATAACGAACGAATGAAGACAGAAGCGCACAAAAATAAACCCGTCGGGAAAGACTACGGACTACCAATGGATTCTCGATATCTCGATATCTATTGAAGAACTTAAGGACACCCACGACAGCGCGGGATAGGGTGTGGTTTCAGTGAGTCAGATTTTCGAACCTCACACTACCGTCGTTACAGAGAGTAAAAGTGTCTTTTTTACGATTTCCACATCCCTCGAAACGAAAAAAAGGTTAGGTTAGGTTAGAATTTGTCAGTAAGGGAAGGCAATATTTTTTTCTTTTTCTTAAAAGGAAATTTTGGAATTACCAGTTTCGGGGGTTCCCAACCATTGAACTGACTATTAAATTTGTGCCAGGGTGGTGTCCCATGAGTCTACTTTGGCACCACAGGTCTATGACTAACGTAAAGCTAGGGAATAATATTCAAGAAAGCTAAATATCGTAAGCAATCTTCTTCAAATAAATTTTTTTAATCTACATGTTACATCGTTGTTCTAAAGAACCTAGAGTTCACATAGGGTTGTTTCACACATCCTAATTTTGAGTACAACTATACTAGGTAATTTACTATCGTTAAAAAGCAACTTTAAACGTTAAAAACGAAATTTTATGGCTTAATAGAATGATGCACTTATAATGATGTGCACTGTGCAATTCCATTAGTAGTAAAGACAAGAGCACCGACACTAATAGAAAATCGAGATGTTGGTTTTATACTGCTCAGATAATAATATGTTAAAAGTTTTCAAATAAAATTTTCTTTAATGCTTTTATTAAAATTAAGTTAAATTTTGCGCATTAACGTAAAAAGCCATCTATTAAACTTTATATCCGCAAGATGTAATAAACCTCAACAACAAAATATTTACACCCCAAGTGTTGGTATTTTATGGTGTCAACACTTTAGACCGCTTGGTTTAGTTTAAGAACGCGAACCGTGACCTTACAACCCTTTATAGCAGCAAGGAATTTAAATTTTTTAAATTCTTACACAAAAATATTTTTTAATTAAATAAAAATTAGTCTTTTGTAAAAAATAATTTGTTGATGTTAGTGAAACGTAAAGGTTATGCTATTTGCTTAAATGTTGGTTCTTGTATTATTTGCTTTAAACCATGCAAACAAACATTTTGGTTTATCGTGAGAACTTATGTGAATATACGTTGTCTAATGTAAAGATATTATTGACAATTCTGAATTTGCTTTAAGAAAATGAAATTTACAAAATAATAATTGCGGAGAGCGAGCAAACCTCCAAAGCGCGCGCTTTTGGGGATTGACAACTCTTGCAAGTGCTACACAATTTTAAGAACTTAATTTATAATCTTTTACTTGGGTTTTAGTTACTTGAGAAGCTTTATAATTAGTTATAATCTTTTTTCGACTACAACACGAACCCTGATCTTCTGCTTGTTGGGCGATTACTCTACCACTTGAACTAACAAAGATTTAAAGTTTAAAGCAACACGAATAAAATTTATAGTGAGGTTGAACTTGGATTTAAATTATCCATATAACATTAAATTCTTCGTAGCGTAAATTGTAAAACAATTGGACGAGAGAAAATGTTTTTGTCTCAGTTTCTTTCAAAAGTTGGGAAAACATTTTCAAATATCCGAAAGTCGACGTGCCTCTTTGTGACACATTTTAAACTTTCGACGTGTGTTTAGAAATGGAATTTTCTCAACACTTAAAGGATAACTCTTTGTAAACTTTTTGTTTATTTTTGTACGCCAGCACACACAAGTGTGTGTGCCTCCCCAATCTCAAAAACTCTCTGCTAAAAATAAGAATATTAAGTTCCGTTTTTGGGTTTTTTGCTAATATCTCGAAAGCAGTGGGAAAACTATGGGAAAAATTATTCTCAAAAGAATAAAAGCTTATAAAATTTTCTACAAGATCATATGTTATAATTTTTTTCTATTCCTTATACTTTTCGAGATATTGTCACGCGTAGAAATATTACTCAAATTATTTAATGCAATTATTCAGTAGTACAAGAATTTAATGTACACGAGTTTACAATACGTGACTATTGTCAGGTATTGGAAGAATGTGAGATAAAGCATAAATCGTCAGTTTTAGCAATTTTAGTTGGCGCGTGTGCCAAGTTAATAAAAGGCCCCAAAGTAGGTAAAGTATGACTCCATATGTCACGACTGCTGGTAGTCATGACCTCTGGAGTTCAGAATCTCCAGAGTGTACCGAGATGAATAAATACACAATGCTGAAATTATTAATTTATTTAAAAACGTTCTCTTACTCAAATATTAGCATGATAATCCAATCACAACACATGATGATTATAATCGCTCCTTAATTATTACAAAGTACGAAACCGACAAACGTTTCGCGTTCCCGAATTGTCAGACTGACAATTATCAACTGCCAATTATAAACTGACTTTGGGGGCCTTTTATTAACTTGGCACACGCGCCAACTAAAATTGCTAAAACTGGCGATTTATGCTTTATCTCACATTCTTCCAATACCTGACAATAGTCACGTATTGTAAACTCGTATATATTAAATTCTTGTACTACTTAATAATTGCATTAAATAATTTGCGTAATATTTCTACGCGTGACAATATCCGCCAGAAAAAAAATCGTTAATGTATGAAAAAGAAATTTTGTAACGACTCTACTAGAGCTAAACGCTTACAGTGTTGTCAAATGCTATAAAACGCTTACAGTTTCAACAATTTTAGACTATATACTCTTTTAAACCACCCTCTTTCGTGCAAGTTTTAGAAGCCTTGGAGATTATTCTAAAAACCTCCCTTTCGACGTACCATAAGTAAATTTTAAAAACTTTGTTATACCCTCGAGCTCAAATTTGCTTAAATTAGTTTAAAAGATTATGATAATAGTTTCTAGAAGTTGTTCCACGATATCAACATATAAAGATGAATTAACAGTTAATCTTAGTTTAATCCTCCACACAATCGTCCTAACTTAAAACGTAATATCAGCTAATTTCTTTAATGCGTTTTCGTTTTAACAAACGTTAAGTATGCACATTTGTAACCTAAAATCATTAATAAAATTGTCTTTTTCTGTACAAGTTGGAAAAATAAATAAAGTTTTGAAACGAACAATAAATTAAATTTTTTTCTCCTTTAAAACTAATATGAATTTCTACTTTTTTAAGGTGACAAAGAATAAAAAAAAAGTTTAAGGAAAAGAGCAAAGCGGGTGTTAGCAAAATTTGAAAAATATTTGACTTTCAAATAGTAGTATTTCTTCATAAAAAGCTCTTATGTGTTTGTGTATGTATGAGAACATAAAATTCAAAACTTTGTTTACATTTTCTTTTAATGTAGATTTATGTTCTTATTAGAAAAGTTTGTTTAAAAAACTTTTTTGTGAATTGAATAATGTTTGTTAATAAAACGTAAGGTACTTATCTATAATATAGGGTGGTAATGTAAATCTTTTACACCAAAACTAAAAATATTATGTATCAATAGAAAATAACAAAAAATAAACATTCAAAAATTCAAAAACCTTTAGTTTTTAAGAATTTGAAATTTATTTCAAGGCTCTTTTAGTAAGTAATGATAAAATTTTAAAATTCAGGAAGGGTGCTTGATACTCGTAGTATCATTAATAAATCTGTGGACTCAGGTTAACTTAATGATAACTAACCTCCTAACTATAATATCCTTTCATATATAAAGAAATACAGGGTTATTCAAATTCGACCGGCACCATGGGGATCTCGCTTATTTGAAGAGATAGAGAAACGGTTAAATTAGGGCAAAGTTGCAGAATTTTAGGCCCATTAATAATCTGAAAAGAAAACTGCCCTAGCTGCTTTTGTTTTTGAGCTATTGACAAAAAACCAAAAAATCGAAATTTCGTTTTTTGACTTTATTTTCCTTATCAAAAATTTTTAAAATCTGACCGAACTTCTCCTTAGCCATTTTGTATTCTACATCCGATTCCGAAAACACATTTGATGTAAAACGTTTCGGTTTTCTGGAACCATCATCATCATCAACTTTAGTTTTTTAAATAGGCGCAATCTTTTGTTTTAGCACCATCTCATAGAACCTTTTTTGCTGATTACAAAAATGTTTATTACTTGAGTATTTATTTTTAAATTTTGCTCTCAAATAAGCTAATTTGTTAATAAAAATTGAGGATCAAGCTGCTCTAGAATTAAAACAAAAGCCGGTATAAGAAAACATAAATCCATGCTTCGATTACGACTAATTTTATTTCTTTATTTATGTTTATTACAAAAATAACTGAGTAAACAATGATTTTAAAGTACTTCATAATTTAGGAAATAAAAACTTTAAAAACTTGTTAAAGGTGTTTAAATTTCAAAATCTCGGGTTGTAATCGAAGCATGGATTTATGTTTTGTTATACCGGCTTTTGTTTTAATTCTAGAGCAGCTTGATCCTCAATTTTTATTAACAAATTAGCTTATTTGAGAGCAAAATTTAAAAATAAATACTCAAGTAATAAACATTTTTGAAATCAGCAAAAAAGGTTCTGAGATGGTGCTAAAACAAAAGATTGCGCCTATTTAAAAAACTAAAGTTGATGATGGTTCCAGAAAACCGAAACGTTTTACATCAAATGTGTTTTCGGAATCGGGTGTAGAATACAAAATAGCTTGGGAGAAGTTCGGTCAGATTTTAAAAATTTTTGATAATAAGGACAAAGTCAAAAAACGAAATTTCGATTTTTTGGTTTTTTGTCAATAGCTCAAAAACAAAAGCAGCTAGGGCAGTTTTCTTTTCAGATTATTAATGGAACTAAAATTCTGCAACTTTGCCCTAATTTAACCGTTTCTCTATCTCTTCAAATAAGCGAGATCCCCATGGTGCCGGTCGAATTTGAATAACCCTGTATAAAAACTTAATTTTTTGTATATTTTGTAATATTTATTAATTCAGGCTCTCCTACTAAAGATAAAAATTTAAAGTTAACTTTAGGTCTAGTTCAGGGTGCCCTTAAGAAATATCTCGATTAAAAATAATTTAATAGTAACAAATACAAATACTTGCTATAAATATTCAAAAATGATAAAATGTAAAAAAATTAAATTTATGTAAATTTTGATATTTATTTCAAAGTACAATTGAGGCTCTTCTACTATAGTCAAAACTTTACAATTTACATAAAGTGGATTTAAGGGTGTTCTTCATGAATATCTGAACTCAAAATAATTTATTATTAACTAACCCTCTAACCATAAAAATTTTAAATTGATAATTGTAAAAAATTTAAAATTTGTAAATTTTGATATTTAATTTACAATTGAGGCTCTTCTATTGAAGACAAAATTTTAAAATTTACGTAAAGTGGATTTAAGGGTGTTCTTAATAAATATCTGAACTCAAAATAATTTAATATCAACTAACCCTCTAACCAAAAAAATTTAAATATGAAAAATTGTAAAAAATTTTAATTATTGTAAATATATTTAATTTAAAGTAGAATTGAGGCTCCCATACTAAAGAGACAATTTTAAAATCTACGTAATGTGGATTTAAGGGTGTTCTTCGTGAATATCTGAACTCAAAATAATTTATTATTAACTAACCCTCTAGCCATAAAAATTAAAAATTGATAATTGTAAAAAATTTAAATTATTGTAAATTTTGATATTCAATTTACAATTGAGGCTCTTCTATTGAAGACAAAATTTTAAAATTTACGTAAAGTGGATTTAAGGGTGCTCTTAATGAATATCTGAACTCAAAATAATTTAATATCAACTAACCCTTTAACCAAAAAAATTAAATATGAAAAAGTGTAAAAAATCTTAATTATTGTAAATATATTTAATTTAAAGTAGAATTGAGGCTCCCATACTAAAGAGACAATTTTAAAATCTACGTAATGTGGATTTAAGGGTGTTCTTCGTGAATATCTGAACTCAAAATAATTTATTATTAACTAACCCTCTAGCCACAAAAATTAAAAATTGATAATTGTAAAAAATTTAAATTATTGTAAATTTTGATATTCAATTTACAATTGAGGCTCTTCTATTGAAGACAAAATTTTAAAATTTACGTAAAGTGGATTTAAGGGTGCTCTTAATGAATATCTGAACTCAAAATAATTTAATATCAACTAACCCTTTAACCAAAAAAATTAAATATGAAAAAGTGTAAAAAATCTTAATTATTGTAAATATATTTAATTTAAAGTAGAATTGAGGCTCCCTAACTATAGAGACAAATTTAAAATCTACGTAAAGTGGATTTAAGGGTGTTCTTAATGAGTATTTGAACTCAAAATAATTTAATATCAACTAACCCTCTAACCAAAAAAATTTAAATATTAAAAATTGTAAAAAATTTTAATTATTGTAAATATATTTAATTTAAAGTAGAATTGAGGCTCCCATACTAAAGAGACAATTTTAAAATCTACGTAATGTCGATTTAAGGGTGTTCTTCATGAATATTTGAACTCAAAATAATTTATTATTAACTAACCCTCTAGCCATAAAAATTAAAAATTGATAATTGTAAAAAATTTAAATTATTGTAAATTTTGATATTCAATTTACAATTGAGGCTCTTCTATTGAAGACAAAATTTTTAAATTTACGTAAAGTGGATTTAAGGGTGTTCTTCGTGAATATGTGAACTCAAAATAATTTATTATCAACTAACCCTCTAACTAAAATTAAATAAAAATCTTAATTATTGTAAATATATTTAATTTAAAGTAGAATTGAGGCTCCCTAACTAAAGAGACAAATTTAAAATCTACGTAAAGTGGATTTAAGGGTGTTCTTAATGAGTATTTGAACTCAAAATAATTTAATATCAACTAACCCTCTAACCAAAAAAAATTAAATATTAAAAATTGTAAAAAATTTTAATTATTGTAAATATATTTAATTTAAAGTAGAATTGAGGCTCCCATACTAAAGAGAAAATTTTAAAATCTACGTAAAGTGTATTTAAGGGTGTTCTTCATGAATATCTGAACTCCAAATAATTTATTATTAACTAACCCTCTAACCATAAAAGTTTAAAATTTAAAATTGTAAAAAATTTAAATTATTGTAAATTTTGATATTTAATTTATTATTAACTAACCCTCTAAAGTGGATTTAAGGGAGTTCTTCATGAATATGTGATCTCAAAATAATTTATTATCAACTAACCCTCTAACTAAAAAAATTTTAAATTGATAATTGTAAAAAATTTAAATTATTGTAAATTTTGATATTTAATTTACAATTGAGGCTCTTCTATTGAAGACAAAATTTTAAAATTTACGTAAAGTGGATTTAAGGGCGTTCTTCATGAATATGTGAACTCAAAATAATTTATTATTAACTAACCCTCTAACCATAAAAATTTTAAATTGAAAATTGTAGAAAATTTAAATTATTGTAAATTTTGATATTTAATTTACAATTGAGGCTCTCCTATTGAAGACAAAATTTTAAAATTTACGTAAAGTGGATTAAAGGGTGTTCTTCGTGAATATGTGAACTCAAAATAATTTATTATCAACTAACCCTCTAACTAAAAAAATTTTAAATTGATAATTGTAAAAAATTTAAATGATTGTAAATTTGAAAAATTTAATTTAAAGTAGAATTGATGATCGCATACTTAAAAGTCAAAATTTCAAAATTTACGTAAAGTAGATTAAAGCGTGTTCTTCGTGAATATCCGAACTCAAAATAATTTATTATCAACTAACCATCTAATCAAAAAAATTTACAATTGAAAAATTGTAAAAAATTTAAATTATTGTAAATTTTGATATTTAACTTCAAGTAGGTACAATTGGCTCTCCTACTAAACACAAAATTTTAAAATTTACTTAAAGTATATTTAAGAATATTCTTTATAAATATCTGAACTCAAAATAATTTATTCTCAACTGACCTTCTTGCCCAAAAAATTCAGCATTAAAAAGTTGTAAAAAATTTAAATTATTGTAAATTTTGATATGAGATATCTAGTACAATTGAGGCTCTTCTACTAAAGACAAAATTTTAAAATTGCGTAAAGTGTATTTAAAGGTGTTCTTTATAAATATATAAACTCAAAATAATTTAATATCAACCAAAAAAATTCAAAATTGAAAAATTGTAAAAAATGCAAATTATTTTATATTTTGATATTTAATTTACAATTGAAGCTCTTCTACTGAACACAAAATTTTAAAATTTACGTAAAGTGGATTTAAGGGTGTTCTTAATGATTTAATGAATATCTGAATTCAAAATAATTTAATATCAACCTAACTAAAGAAATTCGAAATTTAAAAATAGTAAGAAACTTCAATTAAGTATTGTAAATTTTGATATTTAATTTCTAGTACACTTGAGGGCCTCCTACTGAAAATAAAATTATAAAATTGACGTTAATTGTATTTAAGGGCATTCTTCATGAATATCTAAACTCAAAATAATTTATTATCAACTCTTACCAAAAAAATTCGAAATTAAAAAACTGTAAAAAAAATTAATTATTCTGAATTTTGATAATTAATTTCAAGTGCAACTGAGGCTCTCCTATTAAAGAAAATTTTTTTAAATTCACATAAAGTGTACTTAAGGGTGCTCTTCAAGAATATCTGAACTCAAAATAATTTAATATCGCCTGGCCCTCTTACCAAAAAAATTCAAAATTGAAAAATTGTAAAAATATTAAAATATTGTAAATTCTGAATTTTATTTTAAAGTACAATTGGAGCTCTCCTACTAAAGACAAAATTTTAAAATTTACGTTAAGTGTATTTAAGGGTGTTTTTAATAAGTATCTAAACTCAAAATAAATTAATATCAACCCTTACCATAAATATTCAAAAATGGAAAAATGTAAAAAATTTTATTTTTGTAAATTCGGAAATTTATTTTGAAGTACCTACATTTGAGGCTCACCTAAAATCCAGAGATTGCCTTATGGCTACTTTCGACCGCAAGATTGTTAAAATCTAAATAGTTTGATTAGCATTATCGATTTTCATTATTTATTTTGTGATTTTTAGCACACCTACTTATCAGTTCCGCTTGGAAAATCGAGCTGTGCTTACCGAATTCGTTGTAATACATTCACATTAACATCCAGTATAGTGAAAAGGAATTCAAATTCAAATAAGTAATAATATTACATAGAAAGGGTCATATAAATTTAAACCCTTTTGGTGGTAGATGCAGATTTTGTGCGGTCTACATCTTTATCCCTATCTCAAATAAGGTAACCGCAGCAAAGGTGGCAACTAAACTTTCCTAATATCAATATCTACGTTTAGCAACTAAATATTTGATTAAATAGATTCGATTTGGAATACTAAACCCTTAACATATATATCCACACACATACAAAACGGTATAGAATTAGAAAAGCGGAAGTTTCAACCGATACCTGAATAGGGGAGCGACCACATCACTAAGTTGTCCATTAAAGTTCCATTTGTAAATCAATATATTTGTACAAGCAACTCCTCTTAAACATTTTCTAAATGACTTTTTGATTTTTTTCCTTTTTCCATTAAACCCGTTTATATTTAGAAAAATAATAATAGAAAAAAAATTGCATTTTCGAGTACTGTAATTTTCATATCATTATCGCTTTATTCTTATACTCAAATATAAAATATTTTCTTACATAAATAATAGGGTTACAGACGCTGTTTCCTGAATTGAATTGCCTCGCTTTTGCAACAACAATCTCAATCGTTTCGACGCTTCTACGTATACATACGCCTATACAGTACCACACCACGTACAAACACCCCCTCTTTATATTTCTCTCAAAATGTCATTATATTTTCGATCAATTCACGAGATTATAATTAAATTTTTGATTTATTGGCTTGGTAATTGATAAACGGCAACAAATACAATTACAAGCTAAATTTCCTCTTTTTTGCAAGGGCTTAGACGTTAGTTTCGCCATGGTTACTTTTTTTTAAAAACATCACCACAAGAGCAAGAGCGTTTTGAAAATAAATTATCTAAAAGCTGCATAAATCTTTAATAACTTCCATTAACTAAACTGCAGATGCTCTTTTTTTTTTATTTTAATCATTTTAAGTGCAGTCTGTGATGGTCAAAGTTTTCCTCAAATTTCGGATTAATTTTAATTTTTAATATTTTTCCTTGCACTACTGAAGGGCTCTTAATTAAATAATTCGTAGACTAACGTCGAGCGAAGCAAAAATTGCAATTTCCTCACTCGTACAATAGGAAATCAAAGCTATTACTGGAATTGATTTTATTTGTGATTCAACACTTGATGTGTAGTACATTTTTGAATTTTTAAAGTTGTTTGAAATCTGGAAATGAGTAGAAATTACTTCCGATACAACTGGCAAATACATGGATGTATTCGTTTCGTTTATAGCAGTTGAAATTATTGATTTTTAAATTTTGAATTGAACGTCTCACAGAGTATGCAGTGAGAAAATAATAAAAATATATACACATAATAATGACCGGTTGAATAAAAGAGAAAAATTTTTTTAATCTGAGAATTAGATTTATAATCTTTACAATAAATAAATAAAAATCTAAAAGTTTCACGTCTTCTTTTACAATTTCACACCAAAAGAGCAACTTCAGATTGTAATATTTATTTACAAACGTCAAACTTTGACATTACATCATGTAAAGTTGGTATATCAAAGGATTATAAATCTAATTATGGGATTTAAATATAATAATTTTGTCTTATGCAACCGGCCATTAAAGCACAATAATTCCCGGTTTCATATTATATTGTGTGATATTGCCATAATTATCAAAGGATTATAAATCTAATTCTCAGATTAAAATAAAATTCTCTTTTATGCAAGCGGGCATAAGAATATCAAAAATTATATTATTTTTGAAAGGGATGGAAAAATAACAAGCGATTCAATTATGTATAGAGAAAGATTAAATTACGCACGTTATGTGTTGGTATTGGTATCTCACCTAACATTCTCATACTTTTCGTATCCATCGAAGTTATGAATACTCAAGAAGTTCAAATCGAAAACAGCAATGTATATTCTAATAGTTTAACTTTGGTGGAAATTTCTACTTTGCTCTGTAGACTGAAATTGGAGGTTACAAACAACATAGTTTCTATGTATTTAATAATAGTCATTCCACCTCTTTGACAGTGTTCGGAATAACGTTATCGAAATATATCTAGTAAATGTAGTTAATTTTGAGCTTCGGGCTTATATTCAAGACAACGTATCATCTGCAATATCTAATGCCTTTAATCGTTAAATTATTATAATTATCTGGGGATGGAGTAGGTATGCTCCTGTAAAACGACTAGTACCCCATCCCCTTTTAGTTCTCGAACATTTCATGAATGTTGTGTTTTCTGTTTTCCCATTATGTGCAGACAGTGACTTATAAGTTATAACTAGTCCAGTCATACTGATGGAAAGATTCGGATTTATAGTGGCAAGTAATTAATTTTTCCGGCTCTACAACTTTTACAATTGTTTCGATGAAATTTGTGCTCTTGGGAAATTCAATTTTTGTAGTGGAATGGACGGCATTGGAGCCCTATTAATTTGTAAGACATCTTTCCAACACAGAAAGCCAAGAAAGGATCGGTTAGTGGTTTTGTAGAATAAATGAAGAGCTGGAGCAGACTTGGCAAGGGAAGATGTGAACTTTCAAAAATTAAAAACCTAGGTTGCAATGTCACTGCAGAAAAATAAAGGTGGGCTAGAAGAGTAGGTCATAGGCTAGACAAGGGTGACTTACACACTGCTATACTTGGAATAGCTATTGAATAAAAACAACATTTTACTATCTAGAAAGGAGCATTACAGCATTGCTGTGAACTCTATGGAAGCCTAAAATGGCGACCTCCATCACACTTTATTCTATGGGCATTGTTGCTGACAGTTATGTCTTCTAAGATTTTATTTTCTAAGTCCAATAGCTTTCAGGCCATTTTACCAAATTTTAGGAACATAAATAAATTGGGAACAGACTAGTCTACTACTTAGAACCACTTAGAAAGCTTACATCGGTTACAGCTACCACTGGACCTAGAGCATTTTGCTCTACTTTTATGGTTTGTATTTCTGCAGTTTTCAGAATTAAAGGGCAGGGACACTGAAGTCGTGAAAACTCAAATATTATAAGGCAAATCTGGATTTAAACGAAGAATTTTTAAATCGGTTAAAGCTACCACTGAACCACCACGACCTCTTGAGTAGTCAAACAGTAGTTTTCTATTTGATATTCGATTATTTTCCTCTACTTTTATGGTCTGTATTTCTTCAGTTCTCTGAATTAAAGAGCTAGGCGTGCACTGAAGTCGTAAAAACTCAAAAAATATTAAAGAGCAAATCCGGGATTAAACGAAGAATTTTTACATCGGTTACAGCTACCACTGGACCACCATGACCTCTTGAGTAGTCAAACAGTAGTTTCTTCTTTGCTATTAGATCATTTTGCTCTACTTTTATGGTCTGTATTTCTTCAGTTCTCTGAATTAAAGAGCTAGACGTGCACGGAGGTCGTAAAAACTCAAATTTTAAAAGGCAAATCCGGGATTAAACGAAGAATTTTTACATCGGTTACAGCTAACACTGGACCATAACGACCTCTTGAGTAGTCAAGCAGTAGTTTTCTCTTTGATATTAGATCGTTTTGCTCTACTTTTATGGTCTGTATTTCTTCAGTTCTCTGAATTAAAGAGCTAGGCGTGCACTTAGGATGGGTTACAGCTACCACTGGACCACCATGACCTCTTGAGTAGTCGAACAGTAGTTTTCTATTTGCTATTAGATCATTTTGCCCTGTTTTCATGGTCTGTATTTCTTCAGTTCTCCCTAGAAGTTGAAGTGAAACTAATATTCATTGTAATCTTGAGCGATGAAAGAGACGGTGCGGTGCGACTGGCTTAAGCCAGATTACTATAGAAGCTTTAAAATTCTTCCCCTGCCTGTTTATTAGCTTTTAAACACAATTAAGCGCTTGCAAGGATCGGGAATTTAAATAAACGAGTGTCTTAGATTTTTATATTTTAATTGCTCCACTTACTCGCTCCAATTTAGCAAAATTGCTGAAAATTTGTGTTTTGTCATAATAGAATTATTTCGATAAGCTTCTTAAGCGTACCTAACACCCTAATGTAAACGTTTTGCATAAGGTTAATTTATTTAATGAGCCTTTTTAAAATACGTAAATAATAAAACGACTAAGAAAACCCATAAAGAAGAGCATAACACGTTGATTAATCTCTATTCCTTGGTAATAGAGATATTTTTCTTGCAGAATTTAAATTAACTATTTAGGGAGAAAAATATCTTTTTTTTTAATGATAATTTTTTTTAATAAAAAAAAATATAAAAACAATTTCGATGATAAATTGTGAAAAGGATAAAAGAATGATGTTTTGACTTGCGTTCATTTTAAAAAAAGAAAAACAAATTTGACAAACTCGAAGGGAAATGCTCAAGTTTTAAATTAAAGTAGTCACTGTAAAAGATGTCTAAACTAGATTTTTCTTGAACCGTAATAAATAATAATAAAAAAATGAAAATGTTGTATATTTTCGAATAAAAATAATAAGCTAATACTTATACAAAAGTATAAAAAATATATTTTTGTTCATCTAGAGTATTGTTGTTGAAAAATCTAATGAAACATCTTTGTATCTTTTTAAAAAAGTATACAAAATTACATCACAAAAGAAAGGCATATATCATCAGAAAAACAAATATATCAAAAACGAGATGAAAGTACACAAAGTTACACTCGAATACACTTGGAGATTACAAACTTTCTTCCTCTCTTTAACTTACATAATATTGTATACCTATTGCGATTTAAAAATCGTGGTTTTCATCGTAAGTAAATTTATGCACACAGTATTTCAATAATAATAGTAAAAATATCATAATTAAAAAAAATAAACTAAAAATATTGATTTTACTGCTTCTTTTCCCATAATTACAAAAAGCAAATTTTTTGAACTTTCTATTCTGTACTTACCAACAATGTTTATACTAATAGAAAGTTGATTTTACCAAACCATTGTATGTGTCCATAGAAACAATAAAATAATGATTTCGAAACATTTAACCAAAAACACAAGGGTAGTAAGTGAAACAGATATGTTTGAGCTATTTGTTACTTTTATTCTTGTTACTGGGACAACATTGTTCTCCAGCGGTTACTATTTTGAATAAACTTTAAAATTATAAAAATTATTTATAACTGTCAACTAGTGTCAGTTTAAAAAATGAATTTATTATTAGCTATTTTTCACGATTGTGCAAAAAATAGTATGCAATACTCGGATCGTTAAGTGCTTTTCTTAACAAATCTCGAAAATTAGAAAAACTCGACCCTACGGGTCTCGTTTTGCTAACATTTTCTGGATTTGTTAACTATGCGCTTACCGACCATGTATTGCAATGTACTATTACGACCTCTTTTTCCTACAGATATAATAGGCATACAAACCGGCAAAAGAGCAAATGGACAGTAGGAAAGTGCAAAAGTTGATAAACGCACAGACAGGTGGAAACGACAGTCCCACAGTTGAAAAATATCTGTTGTGTCAACACAAGACTTTCCGATTGAGTTGATTATTCTAAGACCAAAACAGTTAGAAAACAAAAGAATACTGAACATTTTTATAATCACTGAATAAAAATAAATAAACGTCAAAATTTTTTGACAAATGTCAAATTTTTTGACAAATGTCAAATTTTTTGACAACTGTCAGAAACGTCAGCTGCCAAATATTATTAGATATTTGATTGCGTAAAAACTCCTTTTAAAACAAAATAATGTTAAAAAATTTTATATCATGAATAGAGAAAAAAATTCTCTATCGGATGATTTAAAAAAAATTATATAGTGCCATTTAAAAAAAACAAAATTTCCTTAATTGCACGCCCTCTAGCGGACCGATTTTGAACAAACTCCTTTCTGCACTCCGTTGTTATCTGATAAGACCTTACGCCAAATTTCAAGTCAATCGGTTCGGTCGTTTCAGAGATTTCGTGGGGAACTACATCCACACACACACAAATACACACACACAGACTTTTTTCTAAAAATGGTCTAGATCGTTTCGGGGGACCTCAAAACAGATATATCCGGTGTTATCTCAGAAATTTTTTTTACCCCATTACAATACTTTCCTTTAATACCTTAAGGTATCGGAAAGTAAAACAGGTAATCAGACAAAATCGTAAACAAACAGACAGACTGGTGGAGACTGGACAGTCAGGCAGGCAGGCCAAAAGGCAGACATATAGATAGACGAATTGAGAGCCAGGTCAGTAGCTACAAAGGCTTACACGAGAGTAAATAAACCCGCCTACGAATGACCATAATGGATCATAAGCAGCTGTTGTGTAAAGAGAAACAGAAAATCAGATGTTGAGGCATATAATCAAAGATTTGGATATTTATGACGTCATGAGAGTCGGCAGCAGATAGTAGGTAGTCAGGTAGGCAGGTAGGTAGGCTAACTGGCACAAAAGCAGACAATCATATCAGCTGATAGGTAGACAGGTATTAATTAATACGTAAAGGCATACATGCGTAAAGGGATAAAGGCATACAGGCATACAGGTATTCAAAAATACATGCATAGAGGCATAGGGCATAAAGTATACAAGCATGCATTAATACAGGCATATATCACACATTCATAAGGCATACAGATACACTGGCATGCAGGCATATTGGCATACAGGCAAACAAGCATACATGCATACAGGTATACAGACATATAAGCATAAGATATAGATTCATACATTCATACATTCATACAGGCTTAGTGGCTAACAGGCATACAGGCACACAGGCATAAACCATAGAAAAACAAGGTAAACAGGCATGCAAGAATACAGGCATATGACATACACGCATAAACCATAGAAAAATACTAACATGCAGGCATACTGGCATACAAGCAGACAGGCAATCAAGCAGGCTGACAGACAAGCAGGCTGACAGACAGGGAGGCATAGGGTAAACAGGCATGCAGAAATACAGGCATATGGCATACACGCTTAAGCCATACATATATACCGGCATGCAAGTATACAGGCATTCAGGCATAGACGCATACAGGTAAACAGGCAACAGGCATAGAGCATAAGGTAAACTGGCATGCAGAAATACAGTCATATCGCATACACCCTTAAGCCATACAGATATACTGGCATGCAAGCATACATTCAGGCATACAGGTTTAAATGCATATAAGTATACAAACATATAATCGTACATACATTCATAGAGGCTTGATGGCATAGCAGCATACATGGATACAGGTATTCATGTATACAGGCATTCAGGCATTCAGGCATACAGGCATACAGGCATACAGGCATACAGGCATACAGGCATACAGGCATACGGGCATACAGGTATACAGGCATACAGGCATACAGGCATACAGGCCTACAGGTATACAGGCGTACAGGCGTACAGGCGTACAGGCGTACAGGCATACAGGCATACAGGCATACAAGCATACAGGCATACAGGCATACAGGCATACAGGAATACAGGCAGACAGGTAGAAAGGCAGAAAGGTAGACAGAAGGATGTTTTATTGTAACGATTTCGCCAATCCAGGCATTCAAACATTAGATAAAAGGTAGGAATGTAAGACAGACTTATTAGATAAGCAGGCAGACAGACAAACAAAACATTTTTTATCCATGAAAATGTTATTCTCAATAAAAAGTAGAGTTTTCAGAAATGCTCTAGAAAAAAATAGGTTTTCAAATATTTCACATCATTAGAACATTAAGCTTATTCGACAGAAAAGTCAATAGTAGCAATAACTCGGAAGCAATGTCATAAACTAGTTTTTATTTTCAATAATATTTGACAAAGCGATGACGTCAGACGAATAGCGTAGAGAGGTTAGTGGTAATAAGGATGTGCGGTAAACTGAGAAAATGGACCTCAATCCACATCACACGTCAACTGATATTTTCAACACTCGACCTCCCAAGGCAAAGACAAACCAACCAAGTTTTTTAATAAATATTTTCTAGTGACGTCATCAATTTGACAATTAATATGCCGTGTGTTGCTTGATGTAGCGGGTAATAGGAGTTTTACATGTAAAAACAGTTTTTATGATTTTCTTGCTTCCCTGAAAACTTTGGAGTAAAAACATGAAGAATAAAATGTCTTTAGAATTAAAAAATCTAGCTGATAGTTATCTTTTTAATTTACTGTTTTTAAAGACTATTTTTACATTCATGTAAAACTCCTATTACCCGCAAAGCAAATCAACACCCGGTATATATAAAAAAAGGCTATGTCACAATGTGGCATTTAATTTCAACTTTTTTGCGAATCTGAGCTTTTTTACAATACATTTACTTTTAATTTATTTATTACTTTAGAAACACGAGGATATAAATTTAAAGAGAAAAAAAAGAGGTTTCAGAGCCTATATATACGCAAGTATAATAAAAGTTGTATTTTTATTGAAAATCTCTAAGTCAAGTCCATTTAGTTTGACATACAAAAAACAGCTTTACCGATCCCATCACAATATCCGACAGGAACCAATATTTATCTTCAGCTTACGCAGCTGAAAGCGTGTGATATTCCGGAAAAACGATGTTTACTCTATTTCCCCTCCTTATTCCTTTATATACACACATACAAATACATTTATATACTCTTACAACTATTACAAGTTAAATCAAGTTCACTTACGCTTTCCTGAATCATGTACAACGTTTGGCGAGAAGGCTCATGATGCGAGTTGATAATTAAACGTCTTATGCTTTCTTTAATTAATCTTTCAACGTAAGAATCTTTACTGCTGAACTCGAGAAGAAACGCTGATCCGATTGAACCGCAAAGGAAGCAAACTACTTGGCTGATTGCATACTGAAACAAAAAAGAAATTAGAATTTTTCACAAAGGATTTTCATTTTCTTTGAAACGATTTAGTTTTGATTAAGTGAGCTTCCTTTGAAGTATATTTTTTGTCTTAAATTAAATCAATATTTAAAATATTCAATTTAAGTAGTTGGATAGTACACTTCAAAAGCTCACTCAAACAAAAATTTAAATGTAAATTTTAAATGAGACGGTTATAATTAAACATGTGCGGAGACCCAGCTAATCTGCTGAGGAAATTTACAATTTCATTTAGTGTTACAATTAAAAAAAATGACGTTCACTTAGTTTTAACAAAAATTTAAATCGAAAAGGGGTTCAGTTAATGTGATTTTGCACCCCAAACCAACTATTTCATACCACACTACTCTTAAGGCTGAAACTAAACGAAGCGGTTTGGTCGAGTCGAGTTAACCGTTGCAACTGCACGCATTAAACAAATTTTGTCTTTGCGTCAGTAAATGATTAAATTTACTGATGATGATGAATGTATTTTACCGAAGATGAAAGAATATTGGGCGTTTCTAGTTTTTTGTCTAGATTGGTCGTGTAGTCGAGAGTCAATTCGATTTACAAGTTTTAAGAAATACCCACAGTCCTCTCTGATAAGAGAGAGTTAAATAGAGAGACTAGCTAGTGCTCCCAACATATATCACTAGTCCTCTCTATTAATTGAAATAGTTCCAAAAGAGAAATGTGTCCGTCCTGGAGGGAACGGGGCGATAGAGGCGACTTGCAGCCCACCAGATGACTACTACTCTTTCCTAGACGATCAAGATAGTCCTACATGAGATATCACTTGTCCTGAGGACTTTAGGGATACAGGCACCTCCTAGATAAATAGCCACTCTCCCACATCAACGGTTCAAGGAGATAGAGATTTCTGAGAAGGCGCAAGAGAATTTTTCCCACCAGATCAATGGTTCTCTTTGATTAGACAGAGAGACCAATAGTGCTAGAGAGACTAGCTAGTACTCCCAGCAAATCACCAGTCTTCTCTCTTAATTCAAATAGTTCGAAACGAGAGATCTATATGACGGAACGACAGATGTAACTTTTCGCCCACCAGACCACTACTACTCTTTCTTAGATGATCAGGATAGTCCTACAGGAGATATCAATAGTCGTGAAGACTTTAGGGATACAGGCACCTCTCGGATAAATAGCCCACCCTCCTAGATCAACTGTTCAAAAAGATAGAGAGTTCTGAGAAGGCGCAAGAGAATTACTTCAACCAGATCAATGGTTCTCTCTAATTAGACAGAGAGGCCAATAGTGCTAGAGAGACTGGCAAATCACCAGTCTTCTCTCTTAATTCAAATAGTTCGAAACGAGAGATCTATATGACGGAACGACAGATGTAACTTTCCGTCCACCAAATCACTACTACTTTTTCTTAGACGATCAGGATAGTCCTACATGAGATATCAATAGTCTTGAGGACTTTAGGGATACAGGCACCTCTTAGATAAATAGCCACCCTCCTAGATCAACGGTTCAAAGAGATAGAGAGGTCTGAGAAGGCGCAAGAGAATTACTCCACCCAGATCAATGGTTATCTCTGATAAGAGAGAGAGACCAATTAATAGTGCTAGAGAGAGGTATATAGATCTGCGTGTCATCCGCATACATATGGATGCCACAACTATTGCGCAGGGATGCTGGCAGATCAGATGTAAAAATCGAAAAGAGCAGTGGGCCCAAAATACTTCCTTGTAGCACGCCACTTAAAATCATCAACTCATCAGAAACCTCATCGTTTAGTCGCACCCGCTGACTACACGCAGTCAGATATCTATCAAACCACGACAAAACCGTTGCATCACATCCATAGTAAGACAGCTTAGATATCAAGAGTCTATGGTTTATAACATCGAAGGCCCTACTGAAATCAAGAAGAACCAGCAGAGTTACCTTCGAATCGTCGATATTTCTTGTCACATCATTGGTAATTTTTGTCGGCGCGCTGGCGGTGCTGTATTTGCCTCGAAAACCCGATTGGATCTCAGGAATTAAGCTGAAGGCCCGAAGATGCTCGACCAGTTGACCATAAACAATTTTTTCAAGCACCTTTGATAATGTTGGCAAAATGCTGATTGGGCGGAGCTCGTACAGGTTCGTCGCTCTGGACACTTTTGGTAGTGGGGTAACCACTGCACTTTTCCATAACGACGGCACCGCGCTATTCTCAATAGAGAAATTAATAATAATATGACGGAACGACAGATGTAACTTTCCTCCCACCAGATCACTACTACTCGTTCTTAGACGATCAGGATAGTCCTACATGAGATATCAATAGTACCTACTGAGTTTAGGGATACAGGCACCTTCCAGATAAATAGCCACCCTCCTAGATCAACTGTTCAAAGAGATAGAGAGTTCTGAGAAGGTGCAAGGGGGCTAATCCCACCAGATCAATAGTCCTCTCCAATGAGAGAGAGAGAGAGAGACCAATAATGCTAGAGAGACTAGCAGATCACTACTACTATTTCATAAACGATCACGGTAGTCCTAATAAGATATCAATAGTCTTGAGGACTTTAAGGATACAGCCATCTCTCTGATCAAGCATTATAGCTTTCTCTTCTAGATCAACGGTCTTAAGAGAGCAAGTATAATATAATCACCTCTGCTAAGAGAGATTAATAGTCGTGGAGAGACAAGTTGGTACTCTCGTCAGATCACTAGTCCTCTCCAATGAGAGAGAGAGAGACCAATATTACTAGAAAGACTGGCAGATCACTATTACTATTTCATAAACGGTCACGATAGTATTAATAAGATATCAATAGTCCTGAGGACTTTAAGGATACAGCCATCTCTCTGATCAAGCATTATAGCTTTCTCTTCTAGATCAACGGTCTTAAGAGAGCAAGTATAATAATCACCTCTGCTAAGAAAGATCAATAGTCGTGAAGAGACAAGTTGGTACTCTCATCAGATCACTAGTCCTCTCCAATGAGAGAGAGAGAGACCAATATTACTAGAGAGACTGGCAGATCACTACTACTATTTCATAAACGGTCACAATAGTATTAATAACATATCAATAGTCCTGAAGACTTTAAGGATACAGCTATCTCTGTGATTAAGCATTATAGCTTTCTCTTCTAGATCAACGGTCTTAAGAGAGCAAGTATAATAATCACCTCTACTGAGAGAGATCAATAGTCGTGGAGAGACAAGTTAGTACTCTCATCAGATTACTAGTCCTCTCTCTTAGTTCAAATAATCCCAAAAGAGAGATTAATAGTCCTGGATGGACACAGGCGGGACGATAGTGAGCTTCCGCCAGATAACTCATCTCTCTTAGATCAGAATAGTCCTAAGAGGGAGCCCAATAGCCTTAGAAGCATTACAAAGGGGCTTCTAGAGATCACTAGTCTTGTACATTAAATAAATAAACAAATAACATAAATAAACAAAAACAAAAAATGTTATTCCGAGGGTACTGTAGGGCTAGTGAACCAACTTTTAGCAGATGATAAAGCTGTGTTAGATACCTAAAATATCCATTTGACGTGTGTGACAACATTTTAATTTGCAAATTTATGTAATTTTAATAGTCGAACATTGGATTATAATTTTATGAAGGATATCTAATTTCCTCATTGATTAACTCATTTAATAATAATTAACAATGTATTTTAGGAAAACAGCATTGATGAATAGGTTCTCTGAATAAGAGAACATTAACTTCTACATCTGGAATTTAATTTTTGAAATGGCATATTTGTTTACGAAAACAATTTGGAAAGAAAATTTCGCTAACTAAACATTTTAGTCTTTATGTTTTTCAAATTAAATAAACCCTTTACTAAGATAATTATTATAAACAAAGCTCTCGTAATTACACATTTTCATTTTCCACATGAGGAATATTATTTCATGGCTAAAAGCTAAATAATAACAAACTCACATAGGTACTATATTATAATACGTATATGTATACAAAAAAATATTTTTCTCTTTCACATCATTGATTATGTTATACGAAATGGGCTTTTTATAAAAATGTCGACATAATAATTTATATTCAAAGAAGGAAAATTTATTTTCAGAAATAAAATAACCTCAAGAAAATAAGTAGACGTGAAAAGTATACGTGCACGTCGTGTTATTAAGAGTTGAAGACGTAAATTCTTAAACTAAAACCGGATGTATATTTATACTTTTGTAAAGCCAAGACGCCGCTCTCTCTTCTAATACCTTTTCGAGTATAATTAATTTTGAGGTTAATGATCTTACACTTTTAAATGAGATCAAGTTTATTTAATAAGGCTTGTTTTCGAATTTATACGTTAAAATTATTTCTATCTTGAGAAATCGAATATTAAGAGAAGTTCTCCAATTTTATAAAAATTTAATAAGAAAAGTTTAAACCTCTGTAATTAACGAAAACAAAGTTTTTGAAAAGAAATCGAGTTTGTTATTGGTTTTATGTTTACTGTAAGTGGTGGTGTGGCGTCTTATAATTAGAACTCAATCGAAAGCTATTTAGTTTAATTACAATAATAATTAGTTATAAAAATAAAATAAATTTAAAAAAATCGTTTTCAGCAATCTCCTTATTCAAATTTCAACTTCCCACCTAGTTTTAAGGGCCCCATTACCGCCAATTTTGAACTTTGCGCCACTTTTATTAGCTATGACGTCACTTCTGCCCGAAAACCCGCATAGTATTACTAATTTCGTGAGTTATTGTGCGTACAGGCTCACGGACAAGCTAATTAGTTGAGAAACTTTGAAAAAGTGTTTATGTAAGAATTGTGATTATCGCAAACGTGCGATAACGATGTAAATTGAAAACGAAATATCTATATAACCCCACTTCGTAGCTAGGTCATGGTTTGTGTTCTGTTTAAAGTATAATGGCGGTAAATTAACAAATAGGCAGTGAGATAGGTTTACAAGAAGTAACGGAAACTGTGAGATTTGCAAATCAACTGTCTAATAGAGACTAATAAACAAATCGACAGATAGAAATCTGAGCGAAGCTTGGATATACAAAAAAGTAATATTGAAGTTTCAATTTGATAATACAAATATTTTATATGAGTGTCAATGAAAGTGGGTACGTTATTTGGTACAAAAGTTGATAGTTTTCATTTTGAAGAGTTCTTTTGAAAATTTGAAAAGAAACATTAATAAATTATACGCATAGAAGTTATTGCAAACAAACTGTCCGAAAAGTAAAACATAGAAAAAAGATTTTAATCTTTGTTTGAGTTTCATTGAAAAGCCTAAAGCTTTAAAAGAGAAAAAAGCAGCAAAAAAAATAAATGCTTTCATCCTTAAATAATCACTTTCGTGATTATTTTTTTAAATTATTAAAAAACTTGTTCCAACTAACTTTTATGAATTGAAATTAAAAATAAAAACGATTTTTCTTTTCTTTTATAATTTATGTTTTTACACAAAAAAGAAAGAAAAGTAATATTTCTCAACACGCGAATTGAAGACTAAAATAGCTTTGTAACAACAGAGTTTTTACATTATATTGCATATCTGGAAAAAGCCTTAGAGACCGTGCGAATCCCGAGGTGCGAACTTACCACTTTTCCCTAAGGGATCAGGTGCGAGGCTATCCTTAAAGTAGAACCAACAAAGCTAAAGCATCGTCACCGAAGGAGTAATCACGGAACTTTTCTCGGTTTAAGATAAAGCCAGTCACTTTTAGCTATAAATTAGTTCTTCTCATGGACTTACATTCGAATATATTAGGGTTGAATTGTCGCTACATTAATCGTTACCCCTAAAATGTCGGAATGTGTTTTCTCTATCTCGTCAGGAATTTAACGTTCTATTTGTCTTTACACACCGATACAAATAAAACAAAAAAAAAATTTCTTTCAGTATTGATTACCCCTATGGCAATACACAATGACATTTTCGAATTATCATCAATTAATTTTTTTTATTCAAATCATTCGACTTTACAGGGTAAATAAATGAGTCTCTTTTTCTCTAGTTGCACGTTTTAATCCAATCTTAAAATGGCAAATGTCTGGGCTGAAAGCTAGCAGTAATCGTTTTTAACTGAGAGCCATTATATGCATTCCTTACAACTCTTGTGTACATAGAGAAAATAAAGAAGTAACATGCAGTCTGTATATTTTTTTTACTAAAGATAGAGATAGTTATTTATAGCTTTCTTAATCACATAGAACAGTCACCCGCTTTAAGATACTTTAGGGATAAGATTTTTACAAGAGTCGTGGGGAAGGCAGCGAACCAAAACTTATAAGAAAAATATTTGAACAAGCGGTACAATTAAGATAATTTTTTAGAACGTCAAAAGAGCTATCAAATGATACTAAACTCGACTTTTTATCACATCGACGCTAAGCGTCGCGACGTTCAACTTTTTATTTTCTTATGGGGACTTATTGTTTTATTGCAGAAAATTACTCAGTTGTCTTATTTAAATTCGGATACTAAACGAGAACTTTCTATCTTATACTTTTCACAACTTTTCTAGGTTATGTTATGTTATGTTATGTTAACATGTCACTTTATGTTATTTTTTACGATAAAAAATAACGATTAAAAGTTAAATTTTTAAAGTTTTAGCAACGGAAGTTGAGTAAAAAACAAAAGTTAATAAACATTCTAATAATTACGTATGTAAAACTTTAAATCCAAGCTTTAGTCGTTATTTTTCAGCGTAAAAAATAACATACAACAACAACATATTATATTAACATAACGTAGCATAACATAACTTAAAAAAAGTTGTATAAAAAGAAAAGTAGAAGATGGAAAGTTCTTTGTTACCCAAATTTGGCAAGCCAAATGAATAATTTTCTGTAAAAAAACATAGCAGTCCATAAGAAAATAGAAAAAAACGCCCAGCGTCGCGACGCCTAGCGTCGATGTGATAACATGTCGAGTTTACTATCGGTTGATAGCTCTTTTGACCTCGTGAAAAATTATCACCAAATTTTTTTAAACTAAAAATGTAAGTTTAAGTCGTTACTTTTTAGCATAAAAATTAACATAACGTATTATATTCATAACGTAGCATAACATAACTTAAGAAAAGTTCTATAAAAAGAAAAGTAGAAGATAGAAAGCTCTTTGTTACCCAAATAGTCAAGCCAAATGAGTAATTTTCTATAACAAAACATAGCTGTGCATAAGAAAATAGACAGTTGAGCGTCGATGTGATAAAATATCGAGTTTAGTATCGGTTGATAGCTCTTTTGACCTCCTGAAAAATTATCACGAAATTTTTTTAAACATTAAATCCAACTTTTAGTCATTTTTTAGCATAAAAAATAACATAACGTATTATATTAACATAACGTAGCATAACATAATTTAAGAAAAGTTGTATAAAAAGAAAAGTAGAAGATAGGAAGTTCATTTAGTCAAGCCAAATGAGTAATTTTCTGTAAAAAAACATAGCTATGCATAAGAAAATAAAAAGTTGAGCGTCGCGACGCCTAGCGTCGATGTGATAAAATGTCGAGTTTAGTATCGTTTGACAGCTCTTTTGACTCCCTGAAAAGTTATTCAGAAAAAGTTCTTTTCTAAAGTGAACCATTTTCAAACTACAGCCAAAAATGAAACTGCCAATTTTTGGTTTTTTCTCCATATCTCACTAACCGTTCTGAATTTTCAAATTTTTTAAACGTACTCTAAATGTTAATCAAAACATTCAACTTTTTCCGTTATACCAATGTTCATACCACTTATAAAAACATCCTGTATAAACGTGAAATCATCCTTTATTTTCGTGAATGTAAAATATGCAAAAAAGAACTGATAAACAAAAAAGTCAAAAGTCGAGTAAAATGGGGGAGATTAAAAAAGATAAAGGTTTGTATGTAAAGCCATGAAAGACCCTCTCTCTGACAGAGCTCATAGGAACTAATAAGGAAACGATATTCAAAATTGTCGACTGTCGTGCATTTAAATAGGAAAACGTCAACATTCTAATGTAAAACTAACCCTCACATTATATTTACCAAACATTTTAGCTAGGAAATGCATCTTTTGAGTTAAGAATTAAACATCAAACACATTAATTTAAATTAATTCTACACCAAAATGCATAAGAGCAAACATTAGTTTATTTCAAACCAACTCAAAGGGACTAAAATTCGATAATTTATATAATGAGATTAAATTATTGATTTGGAATCTGTAATGTGGGTGTTTGAGTGTGTTTCTAGAGATTTAACAGTTCTCTCTGAATTCACAAAAGTATCATTTGATTTAATACCAATATTGTTATAATCATAAAGCTTGTTATTACGGTCAACTAATTTAATTTCTTTATTTAATTATTCATTATAATTATCCATTTGATGTTGATAAACGCCAATTAAAAGTTTTAATTATGGTGATCTACTTAGTTGATGTGATGTAACATCACAGAACTTTTTCATTTTACATGTAAGCTCAATAATTCGTTTATGTTTGATATGACAGGAGTTCAAACTGCTTAAATTACATGGTGATGGCAGAGCAGCACAAGCTCCATTCATAGTAGTTAATGCGTCTCTTTGATCTCGTTGCACAACCTCATGGACCATCAGTTCACAACGCACCCTAAATGCTGCTAATATTGCTAAAATTAATAAAGTTTAGTCCTAAAAGCAAAAAATAATTTATAGCGTACGTAGCAAATCGATAAAGTGGACACGTGGACACTGGACAGCCCAGCAGATTTGTAACAGAAATGTTACGTCTTATATAATAATTGGTGGGTGCGCAAGAAAATAAGTAGATTTGACAGCACAAAGTCTATGGCAAATTTTTAAATCGGACATCTTCAGATTGTGCTCTATACAATCATCTGCTAACATTACATGAAATTCCTCGGAACTCTCTATAGCATCACAGATCGCTCAGGTTCATAGGCTTTTTGAACGGCACCAATTCACTTCCTATTATCTCCACATGAACCAGCGTTCAGATACAACTTGAGAGTTGGGTCCAATAAGTTGGAGATGTCTAAACTGGCATTGTAAATATTTCTCGATTTTGCTGAGAGCAGCTGACTTGTAAATCCAAAAAGTTGTGCGCCCTCAATCCAATGACTTAAGTATTCTACTGCCAAGAGTTCTTGAACCTAAGGTAACGTTTCACAGAAGAATTCAAGAGGTTGTCAATGACTATCACTTTGTTGAAAGGCTGTCCTAACAATTTCAAATAATAGCTATATCTATAGCTTTTGTTTAACAAAAAAATAAACGTCTTCCAACGTCCTTACGACGGAACGGACGAGAAGTCGGCCTAAAGTCGAAGAAAATAATCCTTAAACTGTCAATGGGGTTATGAAACATTATAAGAGCTTCATCCATTGCTTTTTGAGAACCATTAATTCATTTTCTACCACATCTAAAAGAAGACATGGTCAGATGAAACAAAAAGGGCTTTTCTAGTTCAATGTAGATTTTAATAAAAGAAATTAGACTAAATAGGTAAATTTAATTAACTGGAACGACTTAAGATCAAAGTTTTTCTTATAGCAACCTCTTCGGTTAGAGAGAGGCTTTGGTTTGACTTGATTTAAAACTAAATTAACGCTGTTCACGGTAACCACTTACATAACCAGGAACCAGGTAGGGGTAGGGTAGGTAACCAGGAACATGATGAATTAATAAATAAAAATCAATTACAGTTAACACTTGTTTATTCCACTTAAATAAGATTAAAAACCTCACAATATTGTTTCGGCAGTTACGCCATTCTCAAAGGTTGAGTAAAACTTTTGAGTAAAAGTTTTACTCAACCTTTGAGAATGGCGTAACTTTTGTAACGTAACTTTTGAGTAAAAGTTTTACTCAACCTTTGAGAATGGCGTAACTGCCGAAACAATATTGTTAGGTTTTTAATCTTATTTAAGTGGAATAAACAAGTGTTAACTGTAATTGATTTTTATTTATTGATTTAAAACAAAAACATAATATTACGTATAATTTCATCTAAAGGAATAGAAATGAAATAATAAAATTATCTCTTTGAGAATGCTGAAATTAAATTTGCTTGTACATTGTATATATTTTTTAAAATTATACAAAAAAAATAGATGCATTATTTTAATTATTGCTCAGGTGATATTTTAATTAAAATTATAACACGTATATATACGGCTTTGAAAAGTATCTCTTTGATGTCTCCATTCTCAATGTTAAATTAATACAACATTATCTCCTTTGAAGCGTTTTGATTGTAAATTTTGCTACACCCACCTTATTAAAACGCACCAACCTAGTAAGCAATTTCACGAATTATCTCTTAAATTATAATAATAATAAGAAAAATTTTCAATTTATATTTTTTCTATATTGTAGGTATTACGTATATTAAGATCCAAGATCCAAGATCCAAGATCCAAGATCCAAGATCCAAGATCCAAGATCCAAGATCCAAGATCCAAGATCCAAGATCCAAGATCCAAGATCCAAGATCCAAGATCCAAGATCCAAGATCCAAGATCCAAGATCCAAGATCCAAGATCCAAGATCCAAGATCCAAGATCCAAGATCCAAGATCCAAGATCCAAGATCCAAGATCCAAGATCCAAGATCCAAGATCCAAGATCCAAGTTCCAAGATCCAAGATCCAAGATCCAAGATCCAAGATCCAAGATCCAAGATCCAAGATCCAAGATCCAAGATCCAAGATCCAAGATCCAAGATCCAAGATCCAAGATCCAAGATCCAAGATCCAAGATCCAAGATCCAAGATCCAAGATCCAAGATCCAAGATCCAAGATCCAAGATCCAAGATCCAAGATCCAAGTTCAAAATCTAAGATCCCTGATCCTAGATCATAGACATAATATTATAATATTCAAGATGTAAGATCCAGGATCCTAGAACCAAGATCCAAAATCCAAGATCCAAGATTTCGATATTCGAAAAGTATTAACTTCTGTTGATCTTTTATTTTAACAAATTCAACTTCTTTAGTGAGCTTCTATATTTCCTCTATTAGATATTTATTTAATTGGTGCCTTTTATATTTAAAACAAAATATTTTCAGATGATAACAAGTGTCTAGATCTAGATCATAGGAAATATAATTGGGAAACTAGCTTTTTTTTCGACTTTATACACGAATGCTATTTTGCTTTAAATGCAAAGGTTCTGTACAGTTTAGCTGTATATCTTATTCCGTTTAATTAACAATTTCTGATTATTGTTTTGCTGTTTTGAATACTACAGAAGGTGTATCCTTCCAGAACAAGCATTTACTGCTATAGGGTTAATGTGAGGTTGTAGGGCATCCTCAATACTGCATGCCATACACACAAAGATAGCAATAAAACCGCTAAGCGTTTACACAGCGTATGGGAATTTCAGTTACAGAAGCACAGATTAAACAAATCAATGGTCTATTAAATAATTAACGTATTGCTCCTAAAAGACCGTCTTATTAACTCTGACTTATTAGCAATTAATTGTCTTGTCACACATAATTCGTGTGAGCCTACGACGTAGTCCCGTCGAAATTAAAAGCCAAAAAAAGCAAAATAGCTAATTTTATTAATAAATGTTCCCCTAATTTTCAATGGAATTTTCCGACAAACTTTGAAAATTGTAATGAAGCAAACTTATAGTAAATTCGATTATATTTGCCAGTACTTGAAAAAAATTCTGAAAATTTTCCGGAAAAGTCGATAATTTTGGAAAAATTTTAAAACTTTTTTTTTTATTTTTGCCAATTGGCCGGAAAAGGTACGAAATGGATATATCAGTGGTCTGAAAAAAAAAGTCCGGGTGGAAAATTTTCGGAAAAAACGCTTTTCCGCGAGAATATTTTTGAAAACATTTCTTTTCGATAATTCGATTATATCTTGATTCTATGGATTTAAAAACTTTTTATTAAAAATGCAATAAAAAGATAATATAATGCTGATTTTAATTGCTTTTCTATACCTTCATGTCGATATTAAACTTCTTATTTCACGTCTAAACTATTAAGTCTTGAGACTTTCTTTGATGTCACTTTTATTACCAACAATTCTTTTATACTACGACATATGTGTTGAAAATTTATTTTCTTTTTTGGGTTTCATCAAATATTAACAAAATTAATAACAATTTTTTTTCGTTATATTATTTCTTTCCCAAAGTTAAATTTTAAAAGAAAATCCCGAAAATAAAGCTGTTCAAACAATAAATTACTAAGCATTATTTTAAATTAGGTCTACGTTTGCTAAAGAATATTTAACAATATACTTGGAAAGAACATTACTTCTATCTTGACAAACACGCGATGAGAATATAGTTTGCGTGACCAACAACTAGGATAACTGTGTCCTTTGGGAAATGTCAACATCTTTTAATGTAATTGGATCTCACCATTTTGTGTACTTTCCAATAACTTTTTTTTCCTTTTTTTTTAATTTAATATACGAAAGTGTTAACTTTTTCCATTAATAAAAAAAACGTTCACTTAAAAATAATTTTCTAATTTTTATAAATAAAATCTAATCCATTTTACATACACGTAAATCATACAAAGCAACTCAATCTCCGCCCAAACCAATGCAGCCATATACGATCACAACCAGACCGATTCGAAATGATCGATGGACCAAAAGGCCATCTATCTCGGTGTTCGCATTTATATAACCAATGTCAAGAGCAATATACTAAGCATTCCTTATTCTATAACATTAACGTTTGTTCTATTATATGCATGGCAGCTTGAAATTGTTCATCTAATTCAATTAACTCGACGCTGCACTAAGTAATTAATTTATTATTTTTTCTACACTCAACCCGACTCTCGTGCCTCTCCCCTTAAAACTTCTAATCAAATATACGTGCTTAATAATTTAAATTACCATTATCCATTACCTTTCAACAATTGAAAATTAGCTTTACATAATTGTTAGTTACGGAAGGGCACATAAAACGAAAACTAATTACACACCTGTTATTTCCTTTAAGTGACAAACTCTACCTTTTATGTTTACCGATGTGTGTGTGTAATTTTATTACTTTCCTGTATTTGTCTACTAAGGTAAATCCGTTTTAAATGATTTAAATTGTTCGTGGAACGATATATCTGTCTATGCTTATTCTTATGCGACGATTTTTGAACGACTTCACAGATTGACTTGTAAGCTGATTATGGGTACAACTAAGACTCTTTTTTCGGAACTGTCACTGTAAAATGAAGGGCTGAGGTGCTAGAGGCGACAGTTGGACGATAAACGTGAAATAATTTTTTTTTCATACATTAACGATTTTTGCGGGCCGATATTTCTAAAACTAAAAGGAATACTGAAATAATTAATAAGAACAATTTTGTAGGAAATTTATTAAGCTTTCATTCTGTTAAAAAATTCTTTTTATAGAATCTACCGTTTCTGAGATATAAGCAAAACCTACAAGAACGGGACTTTTCCACCCCCTCACACCCTTAGCTCCACTCCATCGTTGACTACACTATTCAACCGCTCATTTATTTAAAGAAATAAACTTTACATACATACAAGGACCACCCTAGTAGTCACCCCGTATAATAATTAATAGTCTCAAGGATTAAAAACTAACCTCAAATAAAACTCATTTTTTTAACTTAACTCCAGTTGATTAAATCTGATTTCCGACAAGGCTAAGTTGAATATTCATGAACGCATACAATGAATACAAATGAATATTATTTCTATTATATTAACAATAACAAAAAAATTAAAAACATAGCTCCATGCATTATTTATTTATATCATCCGACCAAAAAGCGGTTTCAATTATTTCAAATTTTTATATTTTTAAAAACTGTTCAAACTTACCACCCTTATTATCTCACATGAGCTTATGACTCAAGAACATGAAATTGTATAGAGTCTAGAGGGTAATTTTATGTTGAAATATCTACAAAACGCCGGTATGTATGTGAATAACCTCTTTAAAACTACATAAGGCCTTGTTAATATATTTCGAGCTCAAGACAGCTCAAGTACATGTAACATGTAGTTTCTTTCACTAAAAATATTTCTAAGAGGTTGTCTGATCAAAAGTTTATCTGAAAGACTCCTTCAAGATTTTATATGTCAACAAACAGTATTCAGTAGGATTATTTTAAAATACTCTGTTGTTGTAGTCTGTAGCTCGAGATATTTTATTATGTATTTTAAAACTTCAGACAACCGAAAAGGCTTATTTATCATCGCTCTGAAGGGCAACTAAGTGAACTGTTAGAAAAAAACAAAAATAATATATTTAAAGGTTAAGAATTATTGATTAACGAATCAAGACAATGGAATAGCAACTAGAGGGTAGATTAGGCATAGAATGGACAAGAAATAGGATAGTGGAAAAATATAGGGATAGAGAAATGTGGTTGTTTGCACTTGTCTGGAAAAAAACGTTAGAAAGCAATTACGACATGACACTCTCCCTACCCCTCCCTGTCTCCCCCCTCCCTCTCTCCTCCTTTTGACGCTCTCTCTTTATACCTAACTGTATCCTACTCCACTCACTATCTTTTTTTATCTATGTCTGTCTCTTTGAACCTTACTGCGCATTGCCTGTGACCTGTGTTTATTATTATAGGATCATATGAATTTTACCCCCTCCTCTTTCACTCCTTTTACATTTAGGCTTCAGTCAAGTATTGTCAGATAAATGTTTCATAAGTATTATGACAACAAACTATTATTTCAAGTTGGTACATTTCTACGAGACAAATCCCTTTATTTAATTGTAACGAAACTAATCGTCTTATTATATAAATCTTATATTTTTGCCCACACAAGAAAAATAAAATTAATGGGGTATAAATGTCGTGAAAATAATTTAAAATTTTTCAACTTGTATAAAAGACTTAAGAAACAACATGATTCTTGCTTATTAGTCCTTGTGGCGTAGCCATGACATCAAGCTTTATTAAGAATGTGTCTTTTGAACGTAGAAAATGTCAGACCGTCTGGCCAAATTGGCAATAACTAACAAAGCTAATATAACAAGTTATTATTTCTTTTCGAAAAGTTAATAATTAAAAAAAAATGAAAAAAGATATGAGTACAGTTGAAAATTTAATTAAATAATTGTTTAGAACAAAGGGAAATTTTAGTATTTGTTATTAGTTTTTTTTGTAAATTTTGTAAATTAGTATTTTTGAGGGATTAAATGTTGCGTGATTGTTAGAAATAACCTAATTTTAAATGTTATAATCTATTCTTGTTGTAGGTGGAGCTGTGATCAAGAAAGAAATTACACACCTACGTATTACAATTAATGACGATAATAATTAATTCACGATAATCTCTAAAGATGTTATATTAGACACGAAACCTTTTCAGTTTTCTTTCTGTAAAAAATAAAAGTTTTCCATTCCGTGTTACCTTTTAGGTGCTACTTCCCTAATGGATTAATTATACAATAAAAGAAATTTTCAAACTTTAGATTAGATACATACACACGCCTAATTTTAGGTGTGGTTTTCATTTTTACTAAAAAACGCACTTTTGAGCACCTTTATTTTTAAAAAAGGATTGTCAAGTAGAACTTATTTGTAGAGTTAAAAAAAAGAAAAATTTTTCAAGATTGTAACATGGTGATTGTTAACACGCGAACTTTATGGAAAACAACTATCGTGTTTTCTTACTTGAATAACGTTTTATTTTTATTAACTACCTGTTTATAAGGTCATTTTTTAAGAAATTTGTCGATTCGAGCGCAAACTTCTTGTTAAAAAATCCGAATTATTTCCAATTTTCTCCACGTGAATTTACAATACGCATTTGGCACACAGTTAGTGATCTACTCCCTTCCTAAATATTTCAGAAGACTATAGCTCATGATTTCTCCAGCCATATTACCTACTAACGAGCTGGTAGTCCATTCCATCTTCCTGCTATTCAAAATGATAGAATACTTTTCTTTAAATCACAGCCAAAGCAGCACTAACCTCCGCTGCCATTTACAAAATAGCAGATAAAGCGTCAGTAATCGCAAGTGGACGTCTGTGGCACATCTGAGACTACAATATGATCGCCTTCCTGTGTTTATGATCTTTTTACTACACGGTGATAGCTTCCATCAGGGTCTATTTAAGGGGGAGGGGGGTCGAAGGAGAGGCTGCTGGTATACTTTTATTTCAATGACCATGTTCAATTTAAAAAATTTAACAAGTTCTGAAACCGTTTCCGCCTGTTAAACTGCTTAACTGAGGTTCGAAATACCCGCCCTCAGAGATCATTATAGCAAAGGGACACTGTTAGATCAATAAACGTATCAAATATACTATACTTATATTTCAATGACCATGTTCATTTTAAAAAATTTAACAAGTTCTGAAGCTGTCTCCGCCTGTTAAACTACTTAACCGAGGTTCAAAGTACCCGCCCTAAGAAACCTTTATAGCCAAGAGACACAATGAAATCAATAAACGTCTCAAATATGCTATACTTATATTTCAATGAATATGTTCAATTTAAAAAAAATTAACAAGTTTTAAAGCCATCTCCGCATGTTAAACTGCTTAACCGAGTTTTGAAGTACCTGCCCTAATAGGCCAATATAGTCAGGGATTACAGCTAGATCAATAAACATAAATAAAAAATACTATACTTTTATTTCAATGAACATGTTCAATTTAAAAAATTTAACAGCTTCTGAAGCGGTCTCCGCCTGCTAAACAGCTTAACCGAGGTTCGAAGTACCCGCCCTAAGAAGCCTTTATAGCCAAAGGACACAGTGAAATTAATAAGGGTCTCAAATATGCTATACTTATATTTCAATGGCCATGTTCAATTAAAAAAATTTAACAACTTCTGAAGCCGTCTCCGCCTGTGAAACTGCTTAACCGGAGTTTGAAGTACCCGCCCTAATAGACCATTTTAGCCAAAGGTCACAGTTAAATCAATAAACGTCTCAAATATGCTATACTTATATTTTAATGACCATGTTCAATTTAAAAAATTTAACAAGTTCTGAAGCTGTCTCCGGCTGTTAAACTACTTAACCGAGGTTCGAAGGACCCGCCCTAAGAAGCTTTTATAGCCAAGGGACACAGTGAAATCAATAAGGGTCTCAAATATTGTATACTTATATTTCAATGAACATGTTCAATTTAAAAAATTCAAGAACTTCTGAAGCGGTCTCCGCCTGTTAAACTGCTTAACCGAGGTTCGAAGTACCCGCCCTAATAGACCATTTTAGCCAAAGGTCACAGTTAAATCAATAAACGTCTCAAATATGCTATACTTATATTGCAAAGACCATATTCAATTTTAAAAATTTAACAAGTGCTGAAGCCGTCCCCGCCTGATAGACTGTTTCAACACTGCTTAACCGAAATTCGAAGTACCCACCCTAAGAGTCCATTATAGCACGTTAGGTAATCGAGGTTAGATATTCACATTTCCTACTGCTGTAGATTAGTAAAAAGTAACCCAAAGGTAAGGTTAGGTTAGATTGGTGTCTTTACAATCTAATTTAGAATTTATTATATATTTTTTCATATTTGGAAAAATACAGTGTGTTCTAAATTAATTGGCATAATATATAGCCAATGAATACGTCCTGCCAATTTTTGCAAATGTCCATAGAGATGCATGTATGCAGACGTATATTAATTGTTTAGAGATTTTCTAGGCGGAGCCAATATCTTGCGTAGTGATGCGACTCTATGTGATTGGCCACACTTTCGTAGTAGCGCATTGGCTCCGCCCTGATGTTCTCTAAAAAATTTACGTCTACCTACACATTGTACACGATGTAAACTAATATTTTATGGTAACACTATGACATCACGTATTCAACCAATTTTTTGTTCGTTATCTTTCTATATTCTCTTAGAGTAAACTTTTTACACTCCATAAAGGTAGGTACAGTGGAGTATTGATTTTTCTTATACCATTTTTATTTATTCATTTTGAAGTTTGTCGTCTTGTAAAAGATAAAAATGTAAAAAAGTCGCGATCTTTATTGTATTTATTCTCGAATATCCAATCACAGTGTTCGTTCATAATATTTCAATCGTATAAAAGAAGACACAAAGAAAATAAGCTTATTTATATTCATAAAACTTCTCAAATACGTATAGTATATTATAACGACACCAATTAAAAATTTAATATACGTATAACGTATAAAGGAAAATTAAATTTATTGTCTCTTCTAAAATTAGCAAACGTTGTATCATTAATTTGAAATGGTTTCCTTAACAACTTTAGTTGACAACGTGTAATTTCATTTAAAACTGAGTTTTGAATACATGACAGAAATGTATATCTATATGTGTGTAACTGTGTGTGTTTGAAAAGGTTAGATAACGCATAAAACTATTCATCAAAATGAAATTTGTATTATTCGCAATGGTGTGTGTACTTTAAAATACAACTCTATAGCACACTGTGGAAATTGAATCTCTCTTTACTACATAATAAGCTCCTACGATACTATTGGTATATGGAACATTTTGTATGTATAGCAATAGTAAAATTGTAGGTACAAAATTCAATTGTCTATATAAATAAAATACATAATATACATGGGGATGT
Organism: Malthinus seriepunctatus; assembly: GCA_963924605.1. Lineage (NCBI taxonomy): Eukaryota > Metazoa > Arthropoda > Insecta > Coleoptera > Cantharidae > Malthinus > Malthinus seriepunctatus. The sequence continues at coordinate 21,481,494 of OZ004604.1, forward strand.
ATGTATAAATAAAGCTATACCGGGAAACAATTTTCCGTTTACACAAAACGTTTACTTTTACATCCGAAACGTATGGAAACCGCTCACAAATTTTTAGTAAACAAATAAAAAAGCTATTTTACTTATTTACTCTTTATATTTTTTTATTTAAAAAAAATAATATCGTTTGTTTATTATTTTTTGTGACTACTAAAATTAAACATTTACTTTTAAAAATAAAATTGAATTAACAAACCTACAGTGGTACAAATCGGCTCGTGCAAATAAAGTTTTGCTAATATTTGGAAATTTTATTACAGATAACTTCATATTATGTATAGAGGTACATATTGTCACCAGGGTGGGGGTGTTTCCTCGTAACCTCAGAATAATAATTTCAGGGTGTACCGGAATGTTAATTAAATAATAAGATACAGAAACACACTTAAACATTATTTTATTAATAATTAAACTGATCAAAAGAGTACAAAATAATCCTTAACACAATCCTTGTAATTGCAATATAAAACTTAATTAACAAATCACTAATTTCCGACCCATAATAATTCATCATTCAAACGCATCTTAAAGCTAACTCCCCGACTCCTCCAAGACTCACCCTAAGACCAACTCTACTAAAACTTCACTTCTTTTATCAGCTTGGTTTACATGACAACTGACACTGACGATTCTGCTGAATAAGACATTCCAGACTTAAATTACAATATTTGAATATTGTAATCTTTTAGCAAACCTACATTTTTGCATTCCTTTATAAATACATTTAATAATTTGGGTAATATTTCTACGCGTGACAATATAGAATTCACTTTTTACTTTTACTTTTATTTGTTAAGACTGTTAATAAAGATATTATTCAGACGTATTTCCAAGATTCATAATTCATGAAAATTAGTATATTCTAGCAGCCATTTTGAGTTTTTTATTTTTTATACTAAATTCGTGATCAGTGAAAATACTTACATAGCAAGTGTTATGCAAATCCTACGAAAATTTGTATATTCTAGCCGTCATTTTGGATCCACTATTTTGAATTTATTGTTCTCTATACTAATCTATATTTTTATACGTGATCAGTGACCTCAAAAACAATTAAATCGTCAGTGTCATACAAATCCCATGAAAATTAGTATATTTTAGACATATTTCGAAGATTCATGAAAATTAGTATATTCTAGCCGCCATTTTGGATCCACCATTTTGAATTTCTTATTAAAATAGTATAAATCGGTATAAATAAACTAAAATTCTGTATTTTAGCTTATTATTAAATAATTTAAAAAACATCTCTTGGAAATGTTGACCAGCTATACTTAATTTTTCCAGTAAATAGAATCTGATTGTACCTCGCATATACCACTAACAATATTATTATTGATATTATGATATTATATTATTTACAAATTTAAGTCCACATGCAAGAACTTAAATGGCTTTCCAGTACACATGATTAATTTTGATAAGAGTTTCAGCTCTATTTAAATGTCATACAAATGTCTGACAACCGATTGTAGATTACTATTAAAGTGGAGTTAAATAATATAGTTCCGAGGGTGTTTACCCCTTTCTTTCATTTATTTTAATATTTCGATTAAAATTTATGTATTCTTGCAGTTTTCTATTTACAAAAGTAAAATGTCGATTATTTGTCTGTCTGTCGTCGAGAATTTTTTTTTCTGTTGTCTGAATTTGGCTTGGGGAGCAGCTCTAGCTATCGTCGTGATTTTTTGTTCTGTGTTTGTTGGTGTCTCTCTATACAGGGCGATAAATATTCAAAAATCTAAAAATCTCCAAACCGTTATAACCGGCCTTATAACTTGCTTCCACCAGAGAGGGTCACCCGGAGATTCTTGCATTTTAAACATCACTCTAGCCTCCTCAAATCCACAAGTTTTCATTGTCATGTGCTAGACGATTATTCCAGCATGGCAAAGGACCTCGTACAGCTCTCATCGTCTCAAAGTTGGGTAAGATTAGGCTTGGTGTCGGAAATATGTTTAGAGTTGGTTGGTTATAACTTCATTCCACTAGAGACAGTCACCCGGAGATTCTTGCATTTTAAACATCACTCTAGGCCTTCTCAAATTCAAAATGTATTCATTGTCATCTGCTGGACGATTATTCCAGCACAGCAGAGGACCTCGCATAGCTTTTAAAGTTGAGGAAGATTGGGATTGTTGATAAAAATCTGTTCAGACCATCGGCTGGTTCGATTGACAGGCCTATGACTCTGGAACAAACCATTGATTTATTTTGCGTGTTTCAGTCACAACTTACAAGTTGTGCTTATTTTGTCAAGTTTTAGAAACTCTCAATGAACCAACTCATAACATCAGAACCCATGGTAGCCAGCAATTCCTCATCTACCGCTGATATCATCTGACTCAACATCACCAGAAGATACACTAATTATTCTGTTCTTTTCTTAATTCTTTCTTTATTTAATTATAAAGTTCTGATTACCTCCTTGTTTTTAACAAGATTAATTTTCTAACACATACACTTCCCCCTCAGATCATCACGGTTAGATAGTTCAGCTCTTGCTGCGTATGCTGCTTAGGCGAACAGGAACTCTCTCGAGTCCCTTGACACCGTCTCTGATAAAGTTGATTATTTTACTCTCATCATGTTGACCTTATTCGACATGCCACTGTTACTGTTAGAAAACCACCCAAACCTAAAGCACTCCTTCCTGTCAAAATGGCTCTGAGGCACTGGCTCAGTCCAGGTGCCACTGCCGTTTTTTGCAGATCGTCTTTACTTGCCCATATCTATCCATCCTTATACATACATTTTTAGTTTCTTTTTAGTCTCTCACCACGTAGCTCTGTGTTCCTATGCTTGCGTGTCGATGTTTACTTAAAAATCCCACTCGCCTTGACCCTAGTGTCCAGATATAGAAACTCGACTTCTATCCGTTGTAGCCGGTATTAAGGCGTCAGAACTTGCCTTAAGAAACTTTTCATAGGAGCCCTACGGTGTAGACCAGCGACTACCTCCATGGCCCATATATGTACTCGTGTAACCAAGTGCAAGAGAGGCATTGGTCTTTTTCCTATATCATGTTTCTCCTTAGGTTGAGTTTCATAAAGGGTGCTGAGCACTTGCCCGACTTAAGTTCGAGATCGAAAGCTTTCTCAAACTCGAACAGTTACGTCGCCGCTTTCGGCGGTTATCGGTTGAAAACAAACAAACTACCAACCTTTTCGAAACTTGGGCAACTCGTTCTTTACGTTTGTTTTCAACCGATAACTGCCGAAAGCGGCGACTTTTTCGAGTTCGAGTTCGAGTTTGGGAAAGCTTTATGAAACGGACATTTTTAGTCCGCGACCTCGAACTTAAGTTGAGCAAGTGCTTAGCACCCTTTAGAAAACCCGCCCTTAGCGTTAAGGTCGAAACACGTGGGATCTACAGTTTAACGTCAATTTCTAACGACACAAGAGAACGTTCAGACGTAAAAGTAATTAATTAATTTGTATAATTAAGCAACATGTAAACTTTTCTAGCATAGAAAGTTAAAAGGAAGCACCCTCTTTAATTAAAATTCTTTTTAATGTTGGTTTTTTTTGTATTTCCATTTTTGAGCTTTTATTTATGAGTTTTATTTTAAATTTTCTTGTCACGGTTAATGACCAAGTATTACTCTTTTCCACTGTTTATCTTTATGACTAATGAAACATTTACTACCGCCTTGTAAATTTACAAGCAAATATACGAAAAACACACAGTTAACGTTTTCGTTCCTTTTAAAATGTCGGTCGCGCTCCATAATTGCAGGAGTAATTTGTAATTACATTTTTCATTTTAAAAAACGTACAATTTTTGATGTTATTGAAATTGAATAATGGGACTCGCGATAAATAAGTTTAAAGGATGAAAAATGTTGAAAATGTAATTAATGTGATTTTCTCTTCACTTTTTATAACATTATAACTATAAGCACTAATGTATAAGAGTTATCAATGCGACCTTTTTGTAAGCTTGGGCTTTCTAAACTAAAGTTAATTTTACAAAAATTTGTCAAATAACAAAATAATAAAAGTAAAAAGTCCAGCACTAATTTTATTACATATAATATAAGAAAATGACACAAAGTGTAGTAAAAAGGTCACGTAAATTTATAACAGTGTTCGCCTGGTTGAGTTTGTTCTTTACCAATTGTAGGAGGTAATAGCTATTGCACTAGTAACTCGTTTGAGTTGTTATGGCGAAATGTGAAAACTAGACGCTAATGGAAAGCTCTTCGGGTCACTCATGTAGAAAATAGCACCGTCGAATTACTATTATTTTCGTCGTACTCGTCTATATACTGCATAGTTTAGTTTGCTTCCCATTTTGCTACTACTTGCAATCATAGTAAATTGCGGTTACAACCCAAATGTTCTCTTTAATTATATTATTTGTTGCAAAATTATGTTACTAACAAACGTTTCAAATTTTAAATTAACAAAAATATTCATTTACATAAAATAAACTTTGTAATTGACAAAGCACTTTGGAAAATAGTAATTAACAAATATTTGTTTAATGTAAATAATTTATTTATACGTCAATTAATTTAATTTACATTAAAACTTCTCATTACACTGCCGGTGAGATGGGAAATCGTGCAGATAGTCAGGGAAATTCATAAGCGTAGAAATGACGTGTAAACGGAAACAAATAGACGAACACGAGGAGACAAGCAAAATAGGAAAATTCTAGAATCTAGATGCAAAACAGACAAATAAAATAATAACAAAATAGTCGGAAACAGTCGGAATTAACAAATACATACCGACAAGAAAGAATAAGAAGTCAACCAGTAACAATCGATTCTTCAAAAACCGACGAATCGATTAGTCGATTCTTCAAACGTCCATTCTAAGATTCTTAGATTTAAAAAAATATAAATAATCGCTATTTTCGCTATTAATACTGTTGCCAGCCTTAGTACAGATCAGTGGCTCGATTTGTTTTCTCATAAACCCACAGGTTTTTCTACTATAAACACAAAACGACCAAGTGGCAAATACAGGATGGGCCACGTAACTTTGTAACCCCTGAAGAATTTTTACTGCAACCCAAATTACAAATATCGTTCGAGTCTAGATCACGTGGTCTGTTACTGTTACGTGGTCCACGCCGTAACAGTGGACCTACGGATCTACGGTTTTTCGCTTAATCGATTCTTCGATAATTTGATTCTTCGCTTTTGAAAATTCAAATAATCGCGATTTTCAATTAACCGATTCTTGGATTCTACGATTATGCGATTATTAATTTATTGGATTACTGGATTCTTCTTTATTCAATTCTTCGAATTTTAAAATTATTTACTTATTTTATTTATTTACATCTAATAAATTGTTTATTACGGCTCACCCTGTATAAAACAGAAAAGCTCTTTAGATAATTATCGATAAATGGAGTCATTTAAAAAATAAAAATTTCAAAAGCACTCACAAGTTGTATTGAAAAGCCTTCAAATAAAAGCAAATCGATAGGAATTTGTTTTCTTTTTGTATTTCGCTTCATTAGCAATTATTGTTTTGTTTTTTAATTGGAAAAGTCCATGTTAAATAACTAAATAATACTTTTCTTTATTTAAAATAAAAAAAATACTTTTATAATTGAAAATTGGATTTATTTTATATTGAAAAGCAACATAAACCAAAGCAAAGTTTTATTCAATTGAAAAGAAAATGTTTTTTTTTCTTTATTAACTGCCAAAATAATTTGGTTTTAAATATTCAAAAATTTATGTTAGTTTCCACCGCTTACAGATTAACTGACACTGACAGATAGTTTATCTGGCGGTTAAGTTGTCAAAAACTTTACACCTCCATCTCCATCTAACTGTAGGATAAATCAAATAACTGACAAATAAATTTTCTACAAAGGTACTTGCTACTGCTGCTACTTATGGTCTTTTGCACCTATTTTAGTTTATGTGGCAAATAAAATATATTATCTGACTTATCCGTCAGATAAACTATCTGTCAGTTAATATGTAAGCGGTGCAAACGGCCATTAGGTTTCTAAATGTTAATATCTCATGATGATACTTTTGAGGTAGCTCCGAGTCTTTTCAAAGTGAAGAAAAAATAATCTCCTATACCCATGAGTAAGATGTTGAGAGAAACTTCTGGCTCAATAGAACCAGAATGAGCTCCAGTGTCGCAAGAATTGTTCAGTTTAAGTTTGAGAACTGATTCGCTCAGAGAGGCTTCTGAGAGATTGTACATAAAGGGGCTCAATATTCCATAAGCGCGGTACAAGTGTTGGGGCAAGAGTTTAGTTTCTCTTGTAATTTACAGCCCCAAATGGGTCATGGCTAAAAAATAGTGGAAAAATTAAATATAAATAAGGAATCTCAAAAATAATCTGGGGTATAAAACATCCCCACTTTATAAATATAAATTTTTTTAGAAAAACATAAGGTAAAAATTTTATTGCCGTTTTCTAACTTGACTATTTCACAATGCGAAAACTAGAAAACATTAAATTAAAACCCATTGCGCAGTCAGGTAATATAGAATTTCAGAAAATTGGTATAAAATGTTTCGAAAAATTGTAAAGATCAAATTTTCCGATGTTGCAAAATTTCACGATTAACGAAGTCATTTTCAATTTGTGCGGAAAATCAATTCTATAACTCATTCCATGCCTAAAAATAGGAAACATTAACATCGTAATTCATAAAAAGTTTATTTCAAAAGAATAAAGTAATGTTCAAAAAAGTAGGGTTATGTTTTGATCAATTTTGCAAATGCTAATTTCAAACATAATCTAGAAAAAATTAAAAAAGTAAAGTGTGTTAGATAACTAGAAAAAGATGTAGTTCACGATCCATAAGGTCCTTTCGCCAAAAATTCAAGTTTCATCATAAAATTGTCAAACGTCAAAATTGGCCCAGGGAGGCTTCTGTGAGATAATGGGACTCAATATTTAATAATCGAGGTGTTAGGACAGGAGTTTAGCGTATCTTGTAATTTACAGCCCAAAATGGGTCATGGGTAAAAAATAGTGGAAAATTTTAATACAAATAGGGAAGCTCAAAGGAGCACCTGACCAAGTTACCTAATACCACACAATCTTAAATCTACGGCAACTTGAAGAAAAACTGTAATGAGATTAAGTTGTGTATGGATGACATAGAAAGGTCTCCAAAGGCAAAAATTTAAAATTTCTTCTGATAAATTGGGCAATAACACAAAGATTGTAAAAATAAACTTTTCCGATGTTGCAAAATTTCACGAACTTATTTTCAATTTATGCGGAATATCAATTCGACAACTCATTCCATGCCTAAAAATAGCAAACATTAATATTTAGTCATATAAGTTTATTTCAAAAGAATATGAAAGGTTAAAAAAAGTAGGGTTATGTTATGATCAATTTTGCAAACGCTAATTTTAAACAAAATATACAAGAAATTTAAAAAGTAAAGTGTGTTACATAACCAGAAAAAGATGTAGTTCGTGATCCGTAAGGTCCTTTTGCCAAAAATTCAAGTTTCATCATAAAATTGTTAAACGTCAAAATAATCAGTAGCGCGCTATGCCAAAATTAGCAGCCCCTTACTGAAACGATCAGCGGCGTGTCAAATCGGTAACCGCAGCTACCTGTTATACCGACATTTGTTGCACTGTGCGAAAGGGCGATAAAAATAAATAAAATACATAAAAATTTTATTTTGTAGACCTGGTGATGATATTTACCATTACCATAAATGTTGAATATTATTGATCTGTTTTTTGATTATAATAATACTAAAAAAAAATCAAATAAAAATTTTAAAATGAGCATATCAAAAAGAGAAGAAGATGTAACAAAATCGAAGTTACCAAAGAGATGTAATAATCATAATCGAAATGCGAAATGATTATAACCACGAAATAGAGTAAATATGGAAATAAGTCATTCCCACCTAAATATTGCAGTAGTAGAGCCTTTAAATAAGCAAATATAGACGTCAAGAAGTCGAAATGGAGAAAGCAACGGCAGGCAGTTTCACAACGCACAAAAACAAAATTACCCAATATAATGGTCGATACCTTCATCCTTCAAACGAAACGATATAATATTTAAATGAAGTAAAAAGTTAAACTAATAATTTTACATTTTCTCCAACCCTAATTTAATTAACAAAAATAAATTATTTAAAAAAACAAAAAGGAGCGAAATCGTTACAAAAAGAAATCGAACTCAAAAAAATAATTCCGGTTTAACTCTAGAAATTTGATTAAAAAAATTTTTTTGATTAAATTTACTTTGATGAAAATAAAGAAATAAAAAGAAAACAAAAAAACAATAAATTAAAATATTCTGCTACATCTAGCAAACATATAAAGATCACTTAATCAAGATTAAGTGTCGTTTAGAAAAAAAGGACAAAAACTTAAGGGTCGTTAGTGTACACATTTATTTACTTGTTTACCTAAAAATTTCTAAATCGTTTTATTATTTTATTTTCGGTGTGTGTGTGTGAGGACGTCGGTACGCGTGTACCTGTGTTAAGGGTTAGATTTTTAAATTTTTGTGACATTTTTAACCTCTACCTATGTCAAGTCATTTTAAATTATTTACCCCATAATTACTTATTAATTACGATGCCAATGACAAGTTCTAATTTGCAACATTCGCTATTGTATTTCCTTTTAGTCTGTCTCTCTCTCGACCTATTATATATTCAGTGGTTGGTATTAAATGTTTAATTGGTAATATCGTAGGACATCCGATGGAAGTTTATTTCATAGTTAGGACTAATTACAGCTGAAATTGACTACATAGTTGCTACTAAAGTATTGCTAGATATATCCAAGACATGAGCAGTAAAAATTTATGTTTTTCAGCCGTCAAAATTATTTAAGTGGTACACCACTACCTTATAGTGTCGTCAGAATGTTAGTGTTTCTAAAACTGAAGTTTCATCTCATGTTGTAAAAAATACTATTTTACAACATAGTATTTTGTAAAAAATACTATTTTACATGAGATGAAACATCAGTTCTTTTTCATCAGAAAAAATAAAATTTCAACATTTCAGTTTTTTGTGAATATCTTCTAAAATAATTAAAATATAGGCGATTTCTTAACGTCATAATACTGTGTCCCTGTTCTCGAAAATTTGCCCCTATTTAACCACCTCCCTATCTCTTATAGTTTCCGAGATCCCCATGCATATACTCGAATTTGAAACACCCTGTATAAGTTTGTGCGTGTTCTCCAAGTTTTTTTTAAATGATCCTTCCTTTACACCCACTTCCACCCACTTTCGAGTCCAAATTCAAAACGGGGGGGGGCAGCGACATGGACCTCAAAATATGATAGTAGGTACAAGAGTATAGAATACATGAAGAATAAAGTTAAATTAGTAGCCATTAAGTTGTTTTACGAATAAAGTAGTTAGTGTCGAATTTAAATTTATATTGGCATTTTGATTTATGTTGCGTGTGCTTTTACGTGAAAAGAAAAAAATATATAGGCGAGAGAAAAAAAAATTACAAATTTTACTTGTTTATATAGTTAACAAAAATAATAAGCACGATACGTACTGCTATTGTTGTATATCTCAATTTGAAGGAAATTTCAAAACCGCTAACACGATTTATGCTTGTAATTTATAATAATATCAACTTGTAATTACATTCTTGCATTATTTGAATATCTACATCGATTATTTTCCCCCAACGGTCTTGTTTGCCAATCACGTGATAGATAAAATGACAGTTCACTTGGCAATTAGTTTTTCATGGCAGTCGCAATTTTTGCTAATTTTAAAAATTTTAAAATTAAATTTCTGGAGTTATAAAACGTCAAAATTGAATTTTGTTTACTGATTTAAATGCAGAATTTTATGCTCTAAAACTCTCATTTAAAAAAATTTTTTCCAAAATAAATTGTTAAGCAAGAAATCACCAAAGTATGATCTTACATGTTAAATCCCTATGACTTCATCTCCAAACAGTTAGCAACTGACACAAGCTTTAATAAGTATTTGTAATTTGAAGAAAGATTGAAAAATAGTTTTGCTTTGATTTTAACTTCTTTTAGAAATTCGACACCCTTCAATTATATCTTTAATGAATTCTTTGTACAAACATCAAGTTAAGACGTGAGTAAAAACCATTTAAAAGTGTTTGAAGTAAACTTCATAATTAAACTTTCGCTAATAATCTTAGATGGAATTTTTCCGAGAAAATTACTAACTACAACTTTATACTTTACGTAATTGATAAAAATGAAGAAAATTAAAGACTGTTGCTATCCTTATTAAAGTTTTCATTCAATTACTTTTAGTAAAGTGAAACAAGTATTTTATTTAAGTTTCTAATAAAAAAAAAGAAAATTGTAAAAAGAAGAGATTGGTTGCTTTTTATATTTAATAAAAATATTTTAATAATTAAGAAAGTTTGTGTTTTAGAATATCGTCTTAAAAGGAACTGCTATTTTAAGTAAACGATCCCAGACTATAGAGCTTTACCTAATAAATTGACGTTGTAATCAAAGGAAATGTGTACGGAAGAGCCTTGGGGGAAAAGTCTTTCCGTAATAGTATGATGCCAGCTCATATAAACAATATTGTAGTAACTAACCTCGTTTCTCTTCTGTATACACTGTTGAAGACATTTCAACGTTCAAAATGTAATTATTAGTTTGTAGATAGTTGTCGCAGCAAAAAGGAGAGTTTTTCTTTAATTTTCTTATTATCTCAAGTTAATACGGCAGTTATTTTAAATAATTTGATAAAACAGCCTCGATATAGATATAAAAAGACTTCTTAGTAACTATGGAATACGTATTAAAGCTAATTTAATATTTTTAGAAATTCAAAAATATACAGGGTGTCCCAAAAGTATTTTTAACATTATTAAAATTTCCGATTTAACCGTAAAGTGTGAAATTTTAGAAATGCACAAGTTCTAACCTAAGCTTGCATAACTCAACATCGCTTTTTACTGACTACAAAACACCTCCTCGAGGGAGCATCGGACAGTACCTGGGACGGCTTTCGCATTTCTTCATGTAGGTACTGCCGGTAAGGTTACGATGACATTATTTAAAAGATTGTTTAAGGACTAGAAGACCGACGCGGTTAACCGTCGTTTATCTCCGGCATTTTATACTTCACGTTCCGTATGAAATTCCATTTTGATTAGATAATTCCTCTTTATGTTTGCCTATACAATGTAAGACACCTCTTTTTTTGTCGTTATTTAGTATCCTCTTGACTTTTGATTACCTTTCTTTTTTTTTATCCATTTACTGGATATGATGTTTATGGTCACAGCAGGCTTGTTCCACTCTCCCACGGCTCGGAGAACTTAGTGCCGTAGGTTCACGGCTTCAGCCTGCTGTTCCCGATCCAGCTGCTCCTTGGCCCGCATGATCTTCTGGACGACATCTGCTATGATTCCCCAGCCTTCCTCGTCTCGGAGCATGATGTTCACGAAGTTGCCTGGGGAAAGTGTCACGCCGAGTGCCAAGGCCGCGGTGACTCGCAGCTGTTCCCAACGGTGGCAGTGGAACAGGGCGTGTTGAGCAGTGTCGTCCTCTTCGCAGAACTCACACCTCGCGGGGAGGCCAATTTACCGATCCGGTGCTTGTATTGATTGAAGCAACCATGGCCAGATAGGATCTGGGTCAGATGGAAGGACGGCTCTCCGTGATTCCTCTCTGTCCATAGGAGGATGTTTGGTAACAGGGATCGGGTCCATTGGCCTCTGTCTGTGATCTCCCATCGGTCTCTTCCGGCAGAGCCAGTCTCAGCACTCCGTCGTACATGACTTTCCAGAGTGTGGGTCCGAGAACTGAGGCTTGCGGAACGCCGCTAGTCACCTCCATGGTAGGTGACCGATCGTCGAAGCCGAGCATTATCCTACGGTTGGTCAGGTATGACGCTATGATATTGAATATGCTCGCGTCCGTGCCCATGTTCCTGAGGGCTTCGAGAATCCATCTCCAACCCGCGCAGTTAAACGCGTTCCTCACGTCGAGGGTCACCACCAGGCAGTACCTTCTAGTCCTCCAAGTGCCTATCTTAGCTTCCTGGACCGCCCTCGTGATGGCGGTGAAGGCGTCGATGGTCGATCTGCTTATCCGGAATCCGAACTGGTTATCGGACAGGCTTTGTCGTTGGAGGATGATTTGGTTTAGTCTGTTGAGAAGCATCCTCTCCATGAGCTTTCCTGTGTGGTCAAGGAGGCAAATGGGTCTGTACGAAGAAGGACTGTCAAGCGGTTTGTCCCCCTTCCTAATCAGTACCAGTCTCGCCACCTTCCAGATGTCCGGGAAGTCGCCGGTGGCGAGACATCGGTTGAAGACTTCGAGGAACGCGTCTCCCGCTTCTGCTGCCGCCAGCTTGATGGCTCGTCCCGGGATGTTGTCGGTGCCTGGCGCCTTGTCATTGCTCAGTCTGTCCATTTGGAAGGGCTCCGTCGTGTTGGAGGGGGCAGAGCATTCGCGGCTCGTCTAAAGTATCAAGCCGCGGGAAGAGTGCTTCTGCTATTGTGTGGACTCTAGCTTGAGTGAGTCCAGGCAGGCTCTTCTTGTCCCGGAGCTTGTTCCTGACGATTTTGTACGCCAGGCCCCACGGGTCGTCGTCCACCTGGCTTAGGAGTTCTTCCCAGGACCGACGCTTGCTCTCTTTGATGGCTATGGAGAGGGCCTTTTTCGCGAGGTGGTGTGCTTCCTCCGCTTCTGCAGTCGGAGAATTGCGTAGCCGGAGTCGCCTCGTCGTCTTCCTAAGCCTCGTTGCTTCCCTTCGTAGGTCGGCTATCCCGCCGTCCCTCAGTGGACCGGTCTCCTCTGACTGCCCCCACCTCGGCGGGGAATCGTCGCGTCGCAAGCGGTAGAGAGCACTCTGATGAGATCCTCCGCATTGTTAACACTGGTCCGTTTCGCCTCCACGTCTACCGGAGCAACCTGACCTAACGTAACCTAACATCACCTAACCTGACTTCACCAGATCCTCTCCCACAGAGATGTACGATGGTAAGCAATACGGTTTGCTCAAAAAATGGCGGGCAGGATCCTAATACATCTCTAGGGGCAGCGTGATGAATTTTTAAAATTCATATAATCGCGTTTTTCGATTAATCGAATACCTTTGCCAGTCTTATATTAGCCGGGGTCGAATCGGGATGATATTTGTATAGCCGCCATCTTAGAAAATGGCTACCAAAACATTACTTTTTACACCTTAAAAACTACTCGTGCTATCGAAAAATAGATCTTAGGGAACAGGTATACCAGCACTACAAAAACCCTGCTGGGAGACACTAGCGATGCCCTTCTTTTTACAAATGGCGTCATTACAAATTTATATTACGGAAACTTTTAGTATGTTAGTCCGATGACCAAATTCCGTATTTGTAAGAGTTTTTCTTAACCAATTGGTAAATTTTGAGGTCAAAATGACTAAACTATGAGTAAGTCACTAATTTAATTTTGTCTTTACACAAAAAGCTCTTACTTCTGAGTTAAAACTTGCTTATCGCTTTGCAAACATCACCAAATTTTATCCAACGGTTAATACTTTATTCGTCTTTTTTCTTAATTCTTATTCGGTTAACTTTACTTGTAATTCGTTTAAGAAGAAAAAAGACTAATTTGTGTCGAATATAAGGAAAAAGTTTTTTTTTTTGTTACTCCTCTGTAAGTATGTGTGTGCACACTGCACACATTTTTTTAAAGGGCGAGTTTTTAATATTGTAGAAAAGTCGCCAGTAAAGATAGTGCTTTTTGCTGTTCAAGACGAAGTTGGCACAATGTAAAAACAAGAGCAAGCAATTTTTCCTTAGATTTGTAACTGTTGATAAATTCTACTTCCATTTTGATCCTGAATAAAAAGAGAATGACAGAGAAGATTTTCAGTATTTTAAACGAGATTTGTAAGTTCAACTATATCGACAATCATGGAGTGAAAATTTTTTCTTTTTGCGCGATTGTATGTATTCTCTTTCTTTACTTTCAATTTTTAAAGCTATATAATTTTTATGTTGAGTTGGGAATTTTTAATCAAAACTCTCTCAAGTTTTGCCAATATTACTCCACTAGGAGCCATATTCAACTTGAACGAATCAATATTCCAGGTTTGGCGTCGTAGTTGCTACGACAACATCGCGAAAACAACGTGTTCATATATTATCTTGGGGGTTGCACCGGGTTGACCGTTATACCTACATCATCATTTCAACGGACTCTGTATGTGTATTCCGGTTTATTATATAACAAGGAGATAATATTATCCGGAATTGTTAAATTTACAACGACGGTAATTTGTTCGAACCAATTAACATTCTAAAAGGTTAAAATATATCAAATGTAACCTATCGACCTTTAATATTTAATGAAAAAGCGTTTTTCTTTACACAAAATTCTACGATTTTCGACAAAGTGGTTTAAATCCAAGTGGGAAAATCGGACGACAAAAGTGTATTGTTCTGTAGTTGCGGCAAGGACCCGTCAATACAACGTTCTTCACTCACAAACAACCGCAGCTTTCTCCAACAGAAACCTCACAAAATAGAATTTAGTTACAATTATATCCTCTCTCCAAAAGATTATTTTAACCAAAAATATTTCAAATTATTACACAATAGAATATATTATACAGTACTGTTACAAAATGTACTCTATTACATTCTCTCGCCAATTTTAATTTTCCACGTAACAAATTTTTTTTTTGATGAGTTTCCACTAAAAAAAGAAAATTTGACAATAGCTCAAAGGTAGGTCGGTCATGAGGTAGACAGAAAAGTCAGTCCAAAATTAACTAAAAGCTCAGAAGCCATATTTCTATGAGTCACTTCTTTAAGAATATAAAGAGAGACCGGAAGATCCCATTTTTGAGATTTTCGCTTATATCTAAAAAACTGTTGGTCCTAAGGAAAAATTATTTGGAGTAAAAAGAAAGCTTATTAAATTTCTACAAGATTGTTTCTATTCAGTTTTTCTCTATTCTTTATAGTTTTCGAGATATGCGCCCCCAAAACTCTTTAATTTATAAAAAAAAATTACCAGTTGAAGATAAAATAGTAAAGGAAATTTAATGCTTTACAACTTATTTTCTGAAGACTTTTACTGTAAATCGTAAGGCTGAGATGCCTTTTGTTGTTTGACAAGTTTGGCCCAAACGTGCGAAGCAAAATTTTTTTTTCATATAAGTACATTAACGATTTTTGCAGGCGTATATCTCAAAGACTATAAGGAATAGAGAAAAATTTAATAAAACCTATCTTGTAGAAAATTTGATAAGCTTTACTTCACTAATTTTTTAAAGACTAATTTTTTATTAATTAATTATTAATTATTAATTTTTTCTCTAGAACCTACCGTTTTCGAAATATAAGCGAAAACCCCAAAAACGGGTCGTTTCCACCACCTCTCACTCTTAGCCATGATACTTATATAGCTAGAGCCATCAGGCAGGGGTTTTTAGTATTTTGATCTCCAAACTACTCCAAACACAGTTTTCTTTATGAAGCATTCTATTATTTGTTACAAAAAAATGCAAAAAGAAGTTAGTTACTTTTTTGTCGTCCTGTATGGATGTTTAGCTTTAGGCAACCTCAAGTAGTCGAGTTAGCAAAAAAACACGTCCATTCATTTTAAATTGTTACCGTTATACATTTATACGTATACGAGCAGAAAACAAAGAAAAATATTGTAAATTGCTAGCAAAATGCTTATCTTTTCAAAAAGTGGACCCGGTAAACAAAACAACACATACGTTACTAGGTATTTATAAAAGAACGAAATGAGAGAGAAAACGATCTGATTTAAAGCTTTAAATGTTTTTTATAAAGGCCTTTGTCTGCGAATAGTTACAGGATGAATGCTTTAGGGTTATAATAAAATGAAGTTGGAAAGCGAAACAAAAGTGACGGTAAAAAATAAAGTAAAAAATTTCAAATAGTAGAAACGCATACAAAAGAAGTTGTAATCCATTAAGACTTGATGGACGATATAATATAAAATGTAGAGCCTACTAAAAACTATTGCGACAAGTCGTAAAGGATTTTAAGAAAAAAATGTCTTTTTGAAAAAATAAAAAAAGTTTTAACTAAATTAAACTTTATAATTACAATTTTTAATGCAAAAAGGATAAAATTGGAAATTTAATTCAACTTTTAACAAAATTTGTAATATTTTTTTAAGCTTCAAATAATAAATAAATTACTAGGAGGAAAACTCAGATGAAAAAGTCTGAAAAGGAAGTTTAATGTCGATTTATATGTTTTACAATAAAATGATACGCGTTTACTTTGAAATTACGGTTTATACAATTTTTTCTTCCGTTAGCTATAGTAACAAAACAAAAGCATCGAAAACACAAAGATCGCCTGTAGAGTTTGTAAATAAATAATTAGATCTCTTATAGTAACATGATATTGAAGTACACTATTTACAGAAAAAGAAAACATTACGTTTTGTACGAAATTATTTTTATAAAAATAAAAATGTAAAATAGAAAGCAGAAAAGAAATTTTTTGAAAAAAATTTAATACGATCCTGATATGGTAATTTTTTAAATTTAGAGTTACCAAATTATTTTGAGTACATTCTAAGCACTCATAGTAGCTGTTTCCATATTTTTTAATCACAACCTTTACCTTCTGCTAATTTATTAATTTATTAATTACCCTAAATTACCTTAACAATTTTCTAAAAGGTTATTTGTCGCTGATTTAAGATAGTAAAATAAAAAATTTCCCACATAAATTACACAAAAATTTTAAAAATAATTATAAGGTTTAATTACGTCTAAACACTAAATTATCCTTAATTACCCCAAAATTACCCATAAAAATAAAAGAGACCTATAAGAAAGCAGTAATTGAAAAATTTAATAGCTGCACTAATTTTTAATTTTAATTAATAATTATTTAGTTACCTCTACTTTAGAGTTAAATTTTCTCTCTAACGACCTTTGTTAAAATAAAAGTTTAAAATTACCATATAAAATTTTAACGAAGTCATTTTTCTAATTTTTTTAAACTAATTTAATTATCTTTTCCTATTCGCAATTAAAATTACCATAACAAAATAGTTTTGCGGTTGTATGTAAGTAATTTAATTACCCATAATCGCCCCTCGAGAATGTTTGTATCGTAGTTCCTCGAGAAAGCTATTAACGTAAACCTCGGACGAGTTTTCTATGGAGATTTTTCCTGTCATTTTCTAACCACATTACCAAGGGAAATCTAAGATAAAGGGTAAGAAAGCGTTTCGAGTATCTGCGAGAGATAGGTGTAAACTAATAATAATTCGCGCATTTCCACACAATTTAATTATATAAAATTTTACCGCAAAATTAACATTTAAAAAAAGCTCAAGTAGGTACTTACCACAAGGATTGTGGTATGATTTTCTTGCAAAGCACCCAAGCAGCCTACGAAAGCAACGACCATAACTAAAACTGTAGCGAAAATTAAAATGTACACTCCGACGTAATAGGCGTAAATGTCGAGCTTGTCGATCCATTCTTCAACAATCGGTTCGAAACGCAACCATAAGCAAAGAGCGAAAATCGATGCAGCAATCATCTGAAATAAATAAACATAAATTAATAAACAGTTTAACTTGACGTCGGCATTAGAAAATTTATAATAATTGGTACAATCAGAGTGTACAAGTAAATGGCGCGAAATTTAAAATTTGCGGTAATGGGGCGTGTCAATTTAAAAAATTTAAGCGCCATCTTTAATTTTTAGATTTACACGCCCCATTACCGCCAATTTTGAATTTCGAGTAATTTTTAGCAGCTGTGACGTCACATAAATAAGGTAATTTTACTAAGGTGTTTTAATCATCTGCGATGAAATGCCACAAAATTTCATCAGACTTTTTCACTATGGAGTTTTGCTAGATTGATATAGAGATGGGTGTCAGTATAACGACCACCTGCGGACCTACGGTATGAGAAAAAAAGGCAAGACCACTTTTACTTTTCTTGTTGTTAGACGTTTTTGTCTGTTTTTTACCTTCTCAAAACGATGAAACAATCACGTCTTAATTTATTATTAAGGGGGATAGCCACTGTGTGTTGTCAAAAACAATTTTTTTTTGTTTTGTCTTAAATCAAAGTTTATATATTCAAAAATATCTGTACAAAATTGCAGGTCAAAATTTCCAAAATTGACTAAGTTACAGCGATTTCAGTGAGAGCAGGTGGGCCGACTGTTTTTCTTTGATTAAGGGACTAAGGATTAAGGGAAAATTAAGAGAGCCAACAAGACCCCTGGAGATGAAGAGGAAGAACCGTCATATGGTCCAGGACTCGATAGTTTAATACAGGTACGAAAATTTTAAAAGATACATGATTTCATTGCGAGAGAAATGGACTGGAAATGGAACACTTTAAACGCAGTTTTCTCGAAACGACTTTCTTCAAACTGGTCGCATCGATAACTCGGACAATTCTTAACCGATTTATAATTTATTTTTTTTGTTTTGTTCGTCTTAGTAGTGGCTAAGGCTAAGCGTAGCCGATTTAAAAAATTTTGTTTTTTACTATTTTTTAGACTGTTTAAAAAAATGGTCGAAAAAATGAACATATTTTCAATCGGTCGCCATTTTGTGAAAAATCAAAATTAAAAAAAACGGCTATGTACAATGATAACTACATTCATACAGATTATAATACTTTTTTTTTATTTTTGTCAGATTACGGGCTTTTGAAAAATCGATGCGACCATGGAGGGGGAATTTTTTTTCAGGCTCTACGGCATCGTTTATATTGTTAAAACTATTAAATAGTTTTTAATAAAAATTCGTGGAAACATTATTGGATGTGTACTTAATAATATAAAAAAACCCGATTCAAAAATTCCTTTATTTACCCGGTCAAAAAAATTCTTAAAAATCATTCATTTTTTCGGCCGTCACAGTGGCTATCCCCCCTTAAAAGGTTTATCTTTATTTTACCTATCTTGTCAATATAAACTAATTATGACAGCTAAGATAAATATTTTTAAAAGCTTCGATAGAGATAATTTTTATTAAAACTAAAATTGGCGTCAGACTACTCTTTAAGAGCTAGAGCTTCGAGAAGCTCAGTGAGTTATAGAATTCGACTTATTTACCTATATAATTTTTAAAATTTGATTACTTTTCATAAATTAATTATGACTGGCAAGACAAATATTTATGTGGGTTTTGATAGAAAACTTTCTGATATATAATTTTCATTAGAAGTAAAATTACTGTCAGACTACTCTTTAAGAAGCTAGAGCTTCGAGAAGCCCAGTGAGGTGTCAAATTCGACTTTATATAATTTTTCAAATTTGATTACTTTTCATAAATTAATTATGACAGGTAGGACAAATATTTATATAGATTTCCATAGACAATTGTATGCTCTATAATTTTTATTAGAGGTAAAATTACTGTCAGACTACTCCTTAAGAAGCTAGAGCTTCGAGAAGCCCAGTGAAGTGTAGAATTCGACTTTATATAATTTTACAAATTTAATTAATTTTCGTAAATTAATTATGACAGCAAGAACAAAAATTTATACGGGTTTCGATAGAAAATTTTGTGCTCTATAATTTTTATTAGAAGTTAAATTGCCATCAGACTACTCATAAATTTTTAGATTTACACGCCCCATTACCGCCAATTTTGAATTTTGCGCCTTTTTTAGCAGCTGTGACGTCAAATAAATAAGGTAATTTTACTGATCTATTTCGTAACATCTGCGATGCAATGTCACAAAGTTTTATCCGACTCTTTCACGTTTTATTAGATATAGAGATGTAGGGATGGGTGTTAGACCCATCAACAGTGAATATAAATAACAGGCTGCTAATTGCTATAAATGATAAGTGATTTGTAAGAGTTCGACATGAAGGGTGGTTGGTTGGTAGAGAAATCGAATGGTGTTACTACTGTCAGTGAGTGATGTACGGAATAAGAGGAGTTTAAATTTGAATAGTATCAGAAGGCAGAGCTCTCGCTGAGGAGAGGCTTTTGCTCTCTCATTGCCTACTATTTATGCTAAAATCACATTGCTTTTAATTAAGTATGTAATTGACAATTACTCGAAAATCAAAAGAACAATTATTTCAAATTAATAAACTAAAATTTCAATTGCAGGACATGGATAACGGACAAGTTAATTGGTAGATTTAACAAGTACATGCATAAATCGCCCATGTGTGTGTTTAAGGACAAAGTGTGTCGTGATTAAATTTACGTTCAATTATAATCGATTGAATTGAAATTGGGGAAATTGAGGAGATTAAAAAAAAAGAAAGCGTTCGATAGTGGCGAGTGATTAATATTGTGGTTTTAAAGCTGTACATCTCTAGGAAGATGTCACGTTAGTGTGGGTTCATTTACTCGCGATGACCACACTTTATTACTAGAACAATAATTGCTGTAATAATCGGTTCGTTAAGGATAACAATGACTATCATTACTTTGGGTCTTTATCTTACATCAATGTAGCGAATGTTTCGTTCAAAATAGTCTCGTAATCTCGTTATAGTTTAAACCATTAAAGTTTCAAGACGTCTAATTTCTATTAAAGTTTAAACTTTAATCGTAAAATAAGAAAAAAAATTGTGTTTGATTACATTTTTTTTTACATTTCATTTAAAATTAAGTTTAACCTTCCAGTACTAACATGCCATCCTATAACATCCATACTAACGCCGGTCTCACAGACCGCGCTTAGTTTTAATTTTTTTTAACGTATTTTTTACAACTTTTTTATTGCAAATAGAAATTATTTCAAATATTTAGTAATTTTTCTGGATACTTATTATAATTTTAGCAAAAAAAAATTCATTTTAATAACCAAAATTCACTTTTATAAAAATAAACAAAAATAAAAAGATGCATAAATTAAATAAGCGATTTCAAACGAATTAACCAAAATTTTTTAATAACTAGTAATATTATAAACAAACCTAGGAACAACACTTCTAAAAAGGTAAAAATATTTTTTTCATCTTCAACAATAGCTGAAATATTTTGGATAGAACATTTGTCGCATTTTACATGTTAGAACATATAGAGCATATTACCGCATGCACCAAAAAAAGCTACTTATTAATTGAAGTAAATGCAAAAATCTCTTCTGTTTTTTTGTTATCCTATTTCTATTCAAGACAAGTGGAAAAAAATAATTTTTAACTAAAAAATTTTAAAAATTTTGAAAAAATATTTAAAATTTTTAGTTACTGTTTTACTAACGTCGGTCTCTCAGACCGAATTCAATTATTATAATTGAACCATTACAAACTTATGCTTGCAAACTTCAAAAAAATGTGTGAGAGCATTTAGTTTAAAGGTACTGATAACCTCCCAACCCTAGCAGTTCGTATTTCAAAGATATTAATAAAAATAAAACTCGTCGGTCTGTGACACCGAGTGTTAGTACTGAAAGGTTAAAACGTGATGCGAGTTTTATTGAGAAATTTCATTATCTTGTACGGCATTTTTTAAACTTTTATTTTGTTGTAAATTTAAAGAGCGAAGGAAGTTAATTTTTGAAAACCTGACCTAGATTAAGAATAAAGTTGGTGACTTTTTTCACTTAATAGTGGAGATTTTTCTTAGTAATAGAGGATATTAAGTTTATTCTACATTTTTATTTTCAAAACTTCTTGTTGAGACATTATTTTCTTTCCTCTCCGATGTTAATCATTCTGATTATAAAATTTGATCTATAATTTTTATCAGAGGTAAAATTACCGTCAAACTACTCCTTAAGGAGCTAGAGCTTTGAGAAGCACAGTGAGTTGTAGAATTCGACTTATTACAATTTTTCATCTTTAATATTAATATTATATTACTTATAACAGCTATAAAAAATATTTTTGTGTTTCAATAGAGAATTTTCTGCTCTATAATTTTTATTAGCGGTAAAATTACTATCAGACTCGACAAACTGTGAATGGAGTGCCCAAAACTGACCATAACACTGTTCTAAGAAGTTAAATTTGGAATTAACAGAAGTACTAGGTACAGTCAGTCTCACAATTAATGGCCACCCTGGTTATACACCTATCATGAATTTTGGATGCAACCATCATAACAGCCCCTACTAAAATGGAGGGATTTACTATTTTGCCAACAAGTAGTAAATCAACAACCTCCCCTTCTGTCTTTTTGTCGTTGTTGGCTAATAACAATCCTGGCCTATAGCCAGGCTGGCCTATAGCCACACTGGCCAATAATTGTGAGGCTAACTGTACATATCAGTTAATTCCAGGCCTTATCAACAGGTTTCATAAACGCTAAACCACTTACCACTTACCATCAGATCTTTCTGTTAAAGACTTTTCCTTATTCGTTCTATAATTGTGACTTTTTTGGTTACCCTTTCTCTCTTAGCAAATGTTACTTTTATTTCTCTTATTCATTCATATTTTTCTATTTTATTCTTTTTAAACCAATTTCATCAGTTTTCCACTATAATTACATTTTTATAATTCAGTAAAATAATTTTTTACAGTTTTTAAAATACCCTCAAAGTTAAATATATAAAAACGATTTTTTTCGATAGGAATAATTAAAAAGGAAATTTTGATACCAAATACCTTTAGCAATGTGCTGATGCTAAGTGACTCCATAACGTCGAGGATAGGGGTTAATGGCTACAAATCGATGTAATAGTTAGATGGAATGATAAGTAATCAATTTATATATTTTATGATCATTATAAGTACTATTAAAGCTCTCAAAACACTTGAGAATATCTTCTTCCTATTATTCCTTTTAGATTACCACAACTGTATAGTTAAATTACAAAAATGAATTTTCGTTAGCAATATAAGCTGTACATTAAAGGTAATTAATCTAAGTTAAATAAACTACGTATGAAATGTACATTTTGTAGGATTAAAATATAATCAATCTATATTTAAATGAGCCGTAAGCTCATGCATTTGTTTGCATTGCAATGAGATGATCCTGTATAACGTTAAAGGAAGCACGAACGAAATTTCCGAAATATATAAAACTATTACGTCGGAATAAAAAATAAAAATTAATAGTTAAACTGCTGAATTATTTGTATTGTGTATTAATATTATACTATAATAGCTCAATAAATGAAATTTTGATAGAAAATTCACCGGAACAGCAATGTTAAGATTGAATCTTATAGATTTTTGGGGCGTTAATGATATTTATAATAATATTCTAAAATATTATAGTTCATACTTGTTCTCTGAAGTTTTAAGTAGAATTTAAGCCTAAGAACGTTCCTGTAGGTTGAACGTAGCCTCCGTAATAACATTTTAACTGACTAATCAGAAATAGAGCATTATAACGACTTCTTCGCTTCCTGGAGGGGTTTAGTTTTAACGAAATTATATAAAACCTATGTCAATCGATTCATTTTGGTGTCAGAAATAAATATTATATGATAATAATTGCTTCTCCAGAACTTGGTTTTTGAAGAAAAGCGAAATAACTACGGAAAAGTGCAATTTTGCTACTTTAACCCTTTAATCTCGCGCGGGCGCGTTATTTTTTTCGTATTTAGCGTCTAAAAATCTATAAAATTCAATCTTAACATTGCTGTTCCGGTGAATTTCCCATATATGCATGTTCGTATGTTTCATTTATTGAACTATAAGGGTTGGCTCTCGAAAAATAATAAAGAAAAGAAAAGTTTTTTAAAAACTCAATTTTGTTATAGCTTTCACCTCACGAAATCTTTAGGTTTGACTGCAAAATTAGGACAAATTCGAATACAGTTGTTGTAGAGAAATTTATTCCTTGGAGATTTTATCTGACAATGGGGAAGAATGTTTGATGATATCCTTCAAAGCTTTAGGCTATATACATTAAGAGAATCAAACAATCGGGAGATGGATACACAACAAGAATCTCCATTTTGGTATTATTTTACCGACTTCACATATTCATTACATAAACATGTACATTAAAACAAATGTTTACTTTCTAGTAATTCTTAATGTTTTTGTTCTTTTTTTTATTATTTCACCCTAGGAATTTAAATTCGGGTCAAGGGAGTAAATTATTTATATCCAATTTTTTAGGTTATGAACTACTGTGTCCAAAAATAAAGTAGTTAATTTGGGCGCGTTTTCGCAAATTTGAGACAAATTAATTTTGGAGTAAGATAGTAGGTCCATCTAAATACCAAATTAAAAAAAAATTATTTTTTTTATTCAAAATGGCGGCCAATGGAACGATTGTGCCATTTTGTGGCTTTTACCATATAACTTGGTTGGTAGTTATTATTATAAAAATTTCGAAACGGCATTGTACAGCCAAAATATAGGACTTTCGTTCTAACCCAGTCAATTTTTAAAATTGTTTCAAAATTGCCTACCTTTAAAGGGCCTAAAAAGGTTAAAATTTTGAAATAAATTTTCTCAAAAACTGGTCTTAGCACATTTTTCATTTTTGGATATGTTATAGACAACTCAATTCTCTATTGAACTGTGTATTTTGAATCGCCTGTATGGTACAGATCCGGAGTTATGATTTTTTGAATTTTTAAACATTCAAAATCTATAATTTCTTTTGTGCTAAAAATGAAAACTTGAAAATTGATATATCGATCAATAACATGAATATATAATATTTGAACTATTTTTGGTTAACAAAACGCTTCCGGTTAAACCGGAAATTAGAAAATTAAAATTTTTAGAAACACATTCTATATTTTTAAATGTTTTTAAAACTAATAAAATTCGCTATCTGATGATACACAACACTTTTTATTTTACATCTAGTTTAACCGGAAATTGAAATACATCTAAAAAAGTCTTTGGTATGGCCACATCCGAGTTTTTTAATGGAGCATTGTTGAAACAATTTTTTTAAATTTATTTTTCCTAAGCAAATTTCCTTGAATCTGTCAAAAACAGTATAAAAGAAAATTTACTACAAATTATTCTTGTAAGTTTAATTTTCTATATTATTATTTTTTCACGAGTGGGCAATTTAAAGAAACCAGTCGAAGTAAATTGGAGTGAGAGTGCGAAAATGGGATAAAGAGTTGGAATTAATGCGGAAAGAGAGTTTTCTCTAATAATGACTGCAGAGAGTAGACCAAGTTTAACTTTTTTAAGGTGGTCGAATCTTTTTTTTTTTTATTTAATTTTTTTTCTCTCTTCACAAGAAGATAAAAATATCTCAGGATGTTAAGTTTAATCACGTACGCTATTTAATGTCTCAAAGATACAACGGTCCTCTTAAATTTACACTAAAAACATGCATCCTTGCAACTCAAAAGAAGATGAAAATCGTGATAAATTATATTAAGACACCGACAGAGATTATTAAAAGTTGTTAATTAGGAACGGGGCAGACTTTAACCAAAGCTTAAACGAAATGAAAAATTTAATGGAAATGTTTCTCCTACCACCTTTTTCTGATTTATTTCTATTTAAATTAAAAATGTCATTTTTAAATGAAGGTTTTTATGTACATTTAGAAGATGAATTTTATTCAATTTAAATACATGCCTTTTAACTCTTAATAAAATTTTTTTTGAATAAATCAATAAGAAACAGAGAGTTATCTACTGGTTTTAAACTTTTTAAATTTCATCAACTGCCTGTGGACCGACAAACTTTTGCTTTTTAAGAGTTATATTACAAACAACGTCAAAAGAACTTGTTTTAGAAAAGTTTGCTCATTCATCAGTGTATGGAACTATAAAGTTCCAGTCTCGGGTTCAAATCCTAATACCCAAGGCTTTTCTTCACTTCCGTTGATTGGCTTATCTTAGGAAGATTGGCTACCATGGCTACATTTAATTCTTATTTATTACTTATTAATAATTACTTTGAAAGGTGGGAAAGTCCATCCCAGTACTATCAGATGGATCTCACATATGCTTAAGCATAGAGTAGCTCACGTTTCGGTAAATCATTGCACCGTAGCAGCAAAAGTAAATCGAGATTGCATACAAGGAGGGATGCTTTTACCACTTCTATGGTGCCTCGTAGTAGAAAATTTTCTCAAGTGTCTAGAGAAAGAGAGGCTAAACGTCGTATGTTATGCCGACGACATAGCCATAACAACAACAGGAAAGTTTGGGAAGTATTTAAAATAATGCAAAGAGCCCTAAATCTTGTAGAGAAATGGTGTTTAAAAGAGGGCCTTCTGGTTAATCTGAAAAAAACCTCACTAATCCATTTCACAAGAAGAACAGATAAGACTGATGGTAATAGAAAGGTATATCTATTCGACATACTCTTTGGAAGTAGTGGGAGAAGCCAAATACTTAGGAACTATCCTTGATAGCAAACTAAGCTTCAAACCACACATCATACAGTATAGTAAATAAATCTACAAGGGCTTTATATAAGGGCCCACATGTGCAGGTTTTGTGTGGTGAACACAAACACAAACAAAAACCTGCAAACACAAACTAGGTAAAATCCGAAGATTGCCCTGCTCAGAAATTGCTGGAGCAATGCGTACTACGCCTACAGCAGCAATGGCAACAATGCTGAACCTCCCACCTTACATCTGGTGGTGATAGCCAAAGCATTAAGGGAGGCCTACAGACTAAAAACTCACTCCTCCATAGGAAGAAATGAGCAAGGACATGCCTCATTCCTAAGAGGGATGGAAGAATACCCCATACTTAGTATAGTGTCTGGCAGAATAACTAAAGCATATACCATCGAAAAAACCTACGGAATTGACATTCCGACAAGGGAAGAATAGGAATGCAAGGCAGTCAAAATTAATGGACTCGTATTCTACACAGACGGCTCTAAAAACCCAACAGGTACAGGAGCTGCAAATATCGGGGACGGCAACTTGAGGCAGTGGGTAATCTTAAGCCTCGGGTACCATGTAACCGTCTTTCATGTAGAAATTTACGCCATCTCAACATGTGCGCAAATGCTGTTAGATAGAGGATATCACAACCAAATAATCTTCGTTGTATCTGACAGCCAAGCAGCCCTAAAAACCCTGAACGCCTGTGAGGTGAAATGCGGATTAGTAACGGACTGCATCCGCAGACTTAATGCGCTAGCGGGGACAAATTTCGTCAACCTAGTATTGGTTCCAGCTCATGCCAACATACCAGGGATCAAAAAAGCAAAAGATCTGGCCAAAAATAGCAGCAAAATAAGGCCCATTGGACCAGAACCCACCTTTGACATTGCTTATAAAATGGCAAAAAGAAAAATAAAGTCACTTCTAGGGAAGTGGCATATTAAAAACTGGAGGGAAATTCCTGGACAGGGACATTCTAAAGCCCTACTGGAGAAACTTTCGGACAAAAGAACTCGGTCTGTACTCAGAATGAGCAGAGATGAACTCCAACTGGCAACGGCAATAATAGCGGGTCATTGTCAACTCAAAAAGCACCTGCATACGTTGGGACTAGAAGAAGACCCACTATGCAGAGGATGTGAAGAGGAGGAGGAAACTCCAATTCATCTTCAACTATACTATGAGGCTTTCACAAGAAATTATTACAGCATTCTCGGAAAAGAGAAGATGTTAAAGAGAACTGCCCCACTTATCAATAGGGAAAATTCTGGACTTTATGAGAAGCACGGAACTCCCATAAGGAAAGACCAAATCAGAGGAGCACAATAGATGCGAGAGGTCGCGATGCAAGGAACCACTAGGGACGAGCCCCAGAAATACAATAATAATAATTAATTACTTGCTACTGGAAAAAGCTTACGTTGGAAAACTTTTTGGTCACAAACCAGGACATTTTTAACAAAATGAAAAAATCTGAACAAGAGATGCCGTAGGAAACTTTTCTTAAAATTTTCTCGCCACCTTAAGACATTAACGAACACGGTACGGTATACATTTTTAAAAATTATATATTTTATAAATCTTTCTTTTCCAAACCTCTAGTGTTTTTGCTATGTAATTCATATTTCACATTTTTATAATATGTTCGTTCTTTTTTTAAATAATATTTATTTGAGCTCTCTAAAAACATTTTCTGTATGATTAAGGAAAATTTAGGTTAGAAAATCAATCTTTAATCTCATTTTGTTACAGAGCTTAATGGATCAATGAAGGGGTGGTATGAAAAGGGCTGATATGTTGTCAATCTAACGTCACATTATTCTTTCCTTGGTTGCACCATTTCTCACGTTCTAAACTTTTTATTGTTATTCCATTTTTCCGTAACATGCTAATGTTGTGTTTCTTTTATATTTTTAATCTCACTTTTGAAGGAGAAAAAAATATATATAAAGAAGAAAAGGTTTAAGTTTCTTTAATCGACTAAAGTGTTTTGGTATTGAAATTGAATTTTTTAAACATAGATTTTTATGATTTCCATTTAGTAGTATTTTTGAAAAGGAACATAATAAAAATTCAGTCGATTTAGAAAAGCAAGAGGTTTGAATGTGAGGAAAACGTTGGCGTTTGCAAAGTTAAAAAGTGTTTGTGAAACCAGACACGCCAGCTCGTAATAATACACATCACTGTGTGCTGCAAACATAATAGATAGACGTTTAGGAGTCACGGCTTTCTGATCATCTTCGGGTTTTCAAAATAAAATAACTGAAAAGGTATTTCAATAGTTTTAAAATCGATAACGTGAATGCGAAGTAACGAGAAAAAAAATTACATTTTTGTTGTAACGTTATACGAAACATCGGATGTGGCCATATCAGGAACTTTTTAGTGCGCGTCTGAATAATATATTATTGACTTATTTAAAAAAAATGTTAATAAAAATAGAGGATGAACCATTAACACAATATAAAATAAAAAAATAATACAGGGTTTCCTAAAAATTTTTATTAAACAAGAAATGAGAAATTTCAGAAATTTTGACATTCAAAAAATCGTAACTCCGGTCCTGCTCGGTAGAAGTAAATAAAAAGACAGTATTCGATAGGGCATTACGTTGTCTAAAACATATTCAAAAAAGAAAAAACATGGAGGAAGAAATTATGAGAAAATCCATTTCAAAATTTTGACCTATTTTGGCCCTTTGAAGGTAGGCAATTTTGAAACAATTTAAAAATCGATTAGGTTAGACCGAAAGCTCTATATTTTGGCTGTAAAATACCGTTTTTAAATTTTTATAATAACAATTACCGACCAAGTTATAAGGGAAAAAGCACAAAATAGAACAATCGTTATTGGCCGCCATTTTGAATTTAAAAATTTAAAGTTTTTTTTTCTCTTGGGGTGCACTATACGATGCACCATCTTATAAACCAAGTAAAAATTACTTTGGTCCAAATTTGCAAAAAATCTGTCAAAGGAACTCTCTAATTTTTAGACACTATATATTTTTTATAAAAGGATATTTATTGAGGAAAAAATTTAATTTTGGTAAAACCAAACATCAAATTCGGTTCAATAGTTTTTGCACCAGAGCTGTTACATACATACAGATGGCCCCTAAAACTGGTGTCTCATTGTAAAAATTTTCATAAATATTTTTATAAAACTAGTTTTAACAGTGTGCTCGGCTGTATTTACAAAGTTGTTATAAAAATTGTATTTATGAAATTATGCAACGTCACATAAATACAAAATGTTCTAGTTTTGTTGATGCAAGGACGAGTTATATTGGTTTTGTTTTGTGGTGGCACATGTTTCGTATTTAAATGTATTTCTTTGACTTTGGAAGTTTTGGAGCTTATGCAACACATTCTACAATGCGTAAAAATAATGATAGCAAATTATGACAGTGGCAAAGTGACATAGTTTTATAAAAAAAGTTTATAAAAATATTTATGATAATATTGATAGTCCGCTAGGTGTTTTAGAATTTTTTTGCTGTTTTTGGTATCAAGGGGACTCAAATAAATTAAAAAAATAATTTCTTCTTCGATCGCTATAACTTTTTCAAAGTACTAAAGTACAAAAAAGTAAAAAGTATAATGAGACTTTATTTGTTTGCCGCGGAAAAAATTTTCTTTTTCTCGTGGGTGGTAGTTTGCGGTAGAATGTTATCACTTATCACCCTTTAGAAAAGTAGTGCGATGAGAGCGGTATTGTCGTATGTCAACAAGAACATGAGCGATTTATCTTCTTCGTGTTTCGCCCTAAAGGTTAAAGTCACGACATTCTGTCTGTGCAATATGGAAAAGTGATGACCCTTCTATAGTCTATTGCGAACGCATTTTACGATAATCGACAATAAATTTTCTTACAACACTTTTCAAGTAGCGAAAAATTTTCACCCCCTATATAAACTACCACATTATATTTACAAACTTTAACAAAATTTAATATATTCACACCCAGTCAAAAAAAATAATAAAAGCTGTGAAAAAAAATTTAAATAATACATTGTTTACAAGTTCCATTTTTCAAAATTAATTGCTTTGCTTTAACAGAGACTATATAATTGAGTTTTATACTCCTTCAACCCCCTTCCGTTTTTTTTTAAATTGAACTTTGCGTAATAAAAATTTCATAAACCCTTTTAACTTAAATTTCGCGTTAAAGACTAGGACTCGATATCAAAAAGTTTGACTAATTTCTCAACTTTTCCAACAGGACCGTATTTAGCCCTTTTTTAAATTTTAAATTTAAACTAGATTATCGCTAAACTAGTAAATCTCGTCGGTGAGTTACTAAACTGAAGAAAATCAATAATACGTGCACTTTACTGGTAGCTGCAGATATCTCGTGATTGAATTCCAAAGCTTGTTAAACAAGTGGATCTATGCATTGAGGTTGCTGAAATAAGAATAAAAATAGTTTCTCGAAAAATCTATATGGAAATTGGAAATAAAATGTAGTAATTTTTCTTAGACGTCGTACAAAAAGATAGTACGGAATGTTGAAATTTATATGTCAAGTTAGCTGGGGATTTTTGGCTTACAAATTTCTTATTTACCTCAAAGTTAAAAAATTTGCTGTGATGAAGCGAGACAAACATTGAACTGCTATGCTAGACATACGAATATTGGTGGCGCCTCATCTTAAATCGAAGATGGCGAGCTCTGGAATGTTGGAGCCATTGAATGAAAATATGGCAAACTGTTAAGCCTAATGAAGAATGGATGAATAACAAACGTAGTGTACAATTGGACACCACAGGGCATTAGAATGATGGAAGGTCTAAGCTCTTCTGATGGAAGTCGAGCAGACACTCCCTTATATTTTTATGTACCGATGGTGATGACTGATGGCTGTGTATGTGCGATTTTTCGGTCTGTATATTCCTCAATGAGGAAGGTCTTGTATCATAACATGCCTCATCTATTCATTAATATGAGCAAATATAATGGATATGTCAAATTGTTCATTGCTTTCATGTGGCAATTTTTTGGAAAATCCCTCATACTAGCTTGGGGTACGTGGCAAAAACAATGAATCCTTCCTTAGCCAGATTCCTGTATAATTTCCTTCTCATCATATCTTTGGTGACCTTCCCTTGCTTTTCTTCCTATCCATTGACGTTTTTCGCTTTCTAAAACCAGTTATAAGCTTTCTTTGTCGTTTAGAAAGTCTTTGACAGTTGCTCAGCTGTCGTCTCTGTTGGGAATATGAAAAGAAGTCGAACTGGCTTTGATACTTTTGTATTTCAGCGATGTTTCCAATATTGGAAACACTCATGAACCTGGGTAGCCTGGAATTCAGTTCAGTTGACTATGTTAAAGCTCTAGCTGGCTACACTTCACATCTACGTTGGTGAAACCGAAGAGTCGAGTCTCACCAAAAGGTATAGTCATTATAATAATTTTAGTAAACGTAACTGACACCCTCCTCTGAATAATAACAGGCCCAAAGGAGCAAAATAATTAAAACAATAGAGTAAATGTCTTGATGGAGCGTTATGTTCTTCTTTAGCCTAGAACTCAATAGAGACTTTTTTTTCTTTCTGGGGGTCCTCCTGTTCCAGGCCCCAACACTTAGCCCAAAAATCTTTCGTGTTATCCAGAGGGGTTATGGATTCAGCCTTAGTTCCGTTTCCTCAAAGAAAGTTAATAACCTACAGCCTACAGGGACGGATTCTGTGTATGTCTACTAGTTCCAGGTAGGCGGCATCCAGTGTTTTGAGTCTCAGTGCCACAAAAGCAGAACATTGACGTAAAATATGTTAGGCGGATTTATTTCTTCCCCACAGCCTCTACATCTAGGGTCATCACAGCTTCCAATAGTATGTAGGTTTTTATTTAGGGGACAGTGACATGTTAGTAGGTCTGTTACCGTCCTCAGTTGAAGTCTGCTTAGGTTTAGCAGTGTATTTGCCTTCTGAGAGCTAAGTTCGTTAATAAAAAGCTTTGCATGCCTGAGATTTTCGTTTTTCCATTGCCTTCTGTGTTCCCTGAAGATTCATTTGATTCAAGCTCTTCTTTCATGTAGCTATAGCGGATTCCAAGTGCGAGCTCCGGTTCGCAGAAAGGGATTACAGTGCTCTTCAGCTATTTCGTTTCCCTCGATGCCATAATGGCTTGGAACCCGGTGCAATGGTATGTTGTTATGTATCGTTAGGTTCTGTAAGAGCTGCCAACATTCCAGAATGAGCTTAGAGGTTTTCTTGCAATTGAAAAGAGCCATCAGAGCTTCCTAGCTATCGGGGTAGATGGGACTTTTCCTACCATGGTAAAATTGTTTTTGGTTTAACCTAGCGCAGGTGGATGTAGCGAGGACCTCCGTCTGGAAAGCGGATGGATATAAACCTAGTGAGAGACTACGTACTGTTCTACGCCGTAAACTCCTGCATCTGAGTTCAATGCAGATCGAGCCCCATCTGTATACCAGATTAGGCCTTTGTATGCATCTGACTAGAGGTATTGGTTTCCCACTCTTCGTGGATTTTAGTAAAGACATGTTAAATGCTTTATGGAAATTGTATTCCAGATATTTCATAAGATGACAGTTTTGTTATTTTTCGGCTACAACTGAGAAACTCGTTCAGTGGAAAGATATTTTTAGGTTAGGTTAGGCTTTTTTTTTTCTTTTTCTTTCGAGATTCAGACAAAATACTCATAACGCCAAAACCAAAGCAAATAATTCACGGATGTAAAATGATGCAATTCTCGTTGGTTTGCTAGTTAAATGTAAATCTTTCGAGTTCTGATAAGAATTTTCAGAACCTAGTTACCTCTCTGGAAGACTACAGTAAGTCTAGCTTTTTATTGAAAAGGCAAAGAAGATTGTGAGAATAGTAAAGAAGTTTATGTTTATGTAAATGTAAAAGGAAGCTAAAAATAGTATCTGCAAACTTGTGCAGTTGAAAACGAAGTCTCGAGTAAGCTTATTGGTTTACGTGCATTTTAAGACCTAAAAGCTTTACTTGGATCGTTAAATGTAGATGGAAGCTATTCAAATATAAATTTCTTGCAACCCCAAAGACAGTTATTACTACAGCTTGTTCCGGTCAATTATTTCAGGATATAAAATAATACAGAATGTTGTCTCGCCAATTCGACAAAGTATAATTTTTCAAAAGTATAAATATTCAAGTATCAACAAAGAAAAAAATAATTGGCGTTTCGCGCAACTTTCACTGAAACACCAAAACGCGTCACAGCTTCCAGAAACTGAAACTGCTTAGTTTTAACACCTAGGCATATTAAGAACTGAATCTTTATAGGAGTCACGGGTAAACCGGGCTCTCAGTAGAGCGTTCAAGGGGCCTTGCAGTAAAAGCCTGCACGTTGCACGTATGGAAATAAAGTGATAGTATGGGCTTGTCTGTTCAGTTGAGCCCGCTAAAAAGCGCTGAAGATTTGACTACCCCAGACTGCGTCTTCACAGGCAAACCAAAAGTGTCATTAGATAGTTCAGGCGAACTGCGTAGTGACACAAAAGTGAAAGACAAAGTGATAGTTTCGGCTTGTCTGCGCAGTTAAGCTCGTTACAAACCCTCAGAATTTTACCACGCCCGAATGGGTCTTCACATCACAAGGAAATGAGACGTTCTATAGATCGTTCAGGCGACCTGCGCAGTAAAATCCTGCACGTATAGAGGCAAAGTGATAGTTCTGGCTTGCCTAATGCGCCGATAAGCTCGCTACAAACGCTCAGGATTTTACTACTCCAGACTGGGTCTTCACAGGAAAGTAGATCTTCTGTAGATTGTTCCAGCGATCTGGCAGTAAATGCCTGCACGTGTAGAGGCAAAGTGATAGTTCCTGCTTGCCTGATGCGGAGTTAAACTCACTACAAACGTTCAGGATTTTACTACGCCAGGCTGGGTCTTCACAGGTCTTCAAAGTGATAGTTCTGGCTTGCCTAATGCGCCGTTAAGCTCGCTACAAACGCTCAGGATTTTACTACCCCAGACTAGGTCTTCACAGGAAAGTAGATCTTCTGTAGATTGTTCCAGCGATCGGGCAGTAAATGCCTGCACGTGTAGAGGCAAAGTGATAGTTCTTGCTTGCCTGATGCGGAGTTAAACTCACTACAAACGTTCAGGATTTTACTACGCCAGGCTGGGTCTTCACAGGTCTTCAAAGTGATAGTTCTGGCTTGCCTAATGCGCCGTTAAGCTCGCTACAAACGCTCAGAATTTTACTACTCCAGACTGGGTCTTCACAGGAAAGTAGATCTTCTGTAGATTGTTCTAGCGATCTGACAGTAAATACTTGTAGTAAGGGAGACCACCGGCGTATACCTACCCCGATCGAGTTATGTGTACAGACTATCATTAATAGATCGAGGTAATTTGTCCAACCATGAAAAGGCAATCCTGCCTGAGTAAATGCTGCCGGAAATGTCTTTTAAGAAGGTTTAAAGTTACGCTTGTAGTGTCATGCAAGTGTCATTTAGTTTGCATGTCATCCGCAAACTTTACACGTATTTTTTGTGGTGGCGCTGGTGACAGAACCGTCAAATACGAATAAATTTAAACACATTTCGCTTTAGTTAATTTAATTTGTTTTCGAAAATTCAAGATATTGGTGTAGTTTTTTTGTATATAATATTCAATCAAAGACCTATGCACCTATCGCATAGATGCGATATACGTTGATCTGTATAAAACTCTAGAATAATTAAGTTGGGTGCATTTTTTTAAACTTCTTCGGCCGTAGCAAGAAAACCACAATATCAGAAACATTCAAATAATTACAGTACTGGTAGAAACTCGGTTACATTATATTATAAAAATAAATTTCGCTAATTTTATCTTTTACTTTGGTAATAAATTGAAAAAATCATTTTTTGTTCTCCTTTTCTTGAAGTCATCCAAAATCCTCGAGATAGATTTTGAAAATTACATTATGTTTTATAAAATTAGATATTACACAACATATATTTTTAAGAAATCATGTATGGTGAGAAATTGCAGGCAGTGGGTGGCAGCCCAGAACTTATTGAGGCACCTGCTCACCCATTCATTTTTGGAGCTTAAAAGGTGCTACACATTTCTAGTTTTGCACAAAATGACATAACACATTAGAGGTCTTGATGTCCTCTATCCGAAAATGCAATCCTGCATCGTGAAAACTTGCCGGAAGTGACCGGCAGGGAAGGTTATTGGAGCACGTGCTAACTAACTAATTCTTGGAGCTTAAGATGATACACTATTCTAGTTTTGCACAAAATGACATATCAAATTAAAGGTCTTGATGTCTTCTATCCGAAAATGCAATCCTGCCTCGCGAAAAGTTGCCGGAAGTGGGCGGCAGGGAAGGTTATTGGAGCACGTGCTAACTAACTAATTCTTGGAGCTTAAGATGATACACTATTCTAGTTTTGCACAAAATGACATATCAAATTAAAGGTCTTGATGTCTTCTATCCGAAAATGCAATCCTGCCTCGCGAAAAGTTGCCGGAAGTGGGCGGCAGGGAAGGTTATTGGAGCACGTGCTAACTAACTAATTCTTGGAGCTTAAGATGATACACTATTCTAGTTTTGCACAAAATGACATATCAAATTAAAGGTCTTGATGTCTTCTATCCGAAAATGCAAACCTGCTTCGTGAAAAGTTGCCGGAAGTAGGCGGCAGGGAAGGTTATTGGGGCACATCAAGACCTTTAATGTGTTATGTCATTTTGTGCAAAACTAGAAATGTGTACCATCTTAAGCTCCAAAAATGAGTCGGTGAGCACGTTCCCCAATAACCTTCCCTGCCGCCCACTTGCGGCAACTTTTCACGAAGCAGGATTGCATTTTCGGATATAAGACATCAAGAC